>JAHXMU010000118.1:4965302-4982971 GCA_019455685.1 Philornis downsi | reverse complement strand
GTTGCGGTCAATTGTGAGGGCGTCTTTTTAAGCCGAAATGGATTGGGGTAACACTGGAGGAGCGATTATAAATAAATGAGTAGGGATAGAGACGAACCTCAAAAATTCTAAAAATGGAAAAAGCTTAGCCCCTGTTGTAATGTTTCTCTACTCTAAGAACAACGGCAGAGATCTGGCCATGATATACAGAGTTCATCAGTTAAGCTTATAGTACGGTCTTCCCCTCCTTTAGGGGCTTCTGTGAATTGATTGATATAAAATGCAATACAAGTAAAGAATTCACAATGCCTTAGACTGTCAATTACAGAGACTACGAAGTCAAGAGTCTTTCCGACAATAAAATCCACTAAATGCAAATTGGTTCAAAGAATGCATGCCGGATGATATCAGTTTAGGTCTATTATATCACATTTTCAGAAAAGATATGAACTATGTCGAGATCAGTCTTCCACCTACCGTCGAAATAAAGTACTGTCGAAAGTGGTTTGTAAAAAGTCATGTCGAAGTTTCAAATTTTTTGCACGAAATTTTGTTTTAAATTTATTTCAACCTTCTGCTTCTCTAATTTTTAAGAGTGTTTTTTTCTATGAAAGCTGGAAAAATATTTTGCACTGTTTGACCGTGCAAATGTTCCACAAATATTGATAAGAATCAGCAAAGATGACAAATCGATACCGCAATTTTTAAGTGTCACTGATCTTCTTCCAGGCAGCGGTAAAAATGTGACCTCTTAATGACAAATTAATTCATCCCTTGTTGACGTTTGAAATTCAAAGGTCAAATCGGTGAGCCTTTTAAACTAAAAATCCGATCTTTCAAGATTCCATTAACTACTATAAAATTGAATATTTTCAAGATATTGCAATGAGAAGTTCCATTATTTTTCAGTGTAAACGATGATTTTCGTTAAAAATCGATGATGCCTAATGATACAAAAATATACTTACATTGAGAACCATCGTTTCTGACGTCCATCATTCAAGCCATTGATATAATTGCTAATCGGGGCCTGAATAATTTCAATATGAAATCTGCCATGATCATACAACTTTTGATCTTTTTCGTAGTTATAATTCTCAAGCTACTTAGCTTAATTTTAATTGACTTAATTTTAAAAACATGTTTTTCTAAATCTGTAACAGTTCAGGCGACTTCACAGTCATAAGAGATATTACATATAGAAAACTGCGAAATGTCGTTTAGCACTCAAGCGACAGATATTTAAAAGTCTTTTAAACGGACTTTGCAAATAAAATTAATAGTAAATTCAGATCTGATTTCCGACATATTACATAATTAAATCTAACCAGTCGACAGGTACAAATTTGGATAGACGCTAAAAGTGTAACCACTTCGAGTGGTCCATATTAACCGTGGACAATACAAAGCCCTGGTGTGGTTATCAAGTTTTTTTTCGCATACATGTATGTGATGATATTGAAATAGGGCATGGACCACTAAATAGTTTATGAGCCACCAACTGCCACTGTATATTGACTAAAAAAAAATGTCAAAATTGTTAAAAAAAAATAAATAAATAATATATGTATATACATATATATATACACATAGTCCTGCCATATGTTCTGTTACACAATTTCCAGCGCTTATCGTTCAAAACTTCTTGCGGGAATAGAACCTTTAACTTTTTTTTTCAGAACACATGCACTGATTAGTGAAGAATACTAGTCAGTTTGGTTTCAGTTTGCAATCTATTAACAGGGAGTGGGGCGTTAAAGAGAATCGAGTCGGCGTAATAGCGTTGCATAAGTGCGGAAAGAGTGCTGGCCAAATTTTCGAGTTGCCAAAACCACTCGGAATATCAAGAATGTTCGTTTATCGTGCTATTGTTCGCTTCGGCGAATTGTCTGGAGTAGAAGACAGGCCAAAAAGTGGTCGCCCGCGCGTTGTCCGTACGAGTGCGGTAGTAAAGGCAGTGCGTGAAAGAATTGGGAGAAATCCCCTTAGAAAGCAGAAAATCATATCCAAGGAATTGGATGTATCAACCAGATCCATGTCTATGCTGATTCGGGATGATCTGCTTATGAAAGCCTATCGTCGGTCCACGGGGCATCTTCTAATTCCTCAGCTAAAAAAAAATTAGGCTGGAAAGATGGAAGCGACTTTTGCGGTAGCACGCGGACAATGGCCATGAAAACATTCTGTTTACGGATGAGAAAATTTTTACCGTGAAAGAAGTTTTCAACAAACAAAATGATTTATGCCACTTCATCTAAGGAAGCGAAAAAAGTTGTTCCAAGGGTTCAACGTGGCCATCATCCCTCTTCCGTAATGGTTTGGTGGGAGGTCTCCCACCATGGTGTCACATCCCTCCATTTCTGTGAAAAGAGCGTAAAAACTGGTGCAAAGGTTTACCAAAAAGATGTGTTAGAGGGTATTGTGAAGGGTTTGACCAATACCTTTTCAATGGACGTAGATGGATCTTCCAACAGGACTCTGCTCCTGCGCACAAAGCTAAAACCACGCAGGAGTGGCTCAGAGTCAATATTCCTGGCTTTATAGCAGCAGAAGATTGGCCATCAGGGAGTCCAGATCTCAATGCACTGGATTATGCTTTGTGGTCAGAATTGGAGAATATGGCTTGCAAGACTCCCCACAGAAATTTGGGAAGCCTTAAAACAGCATTAACCAGAGCAGCGTCCTCGATCTCCATGGAAATCGTACGTGCGGCTATAGCCCAATGGCCACATCGATTGAAAGCTTGTGTTAAAGCAAAAGGCGGCCATTTCGAGTGAATACAATTTTTGTAATAACCAATATTGTCTTCTAATAAATAAAATAATTTTGAATACAATATGAATATTGGTTTTTTTTATCGCGTTTTATATTTGTAACAGAACATATGGCAGGACTAGGTATAATCAGCAGGAAATTTTCAGTGAGGCGAACTGATTTAAAAATACTTCCGCAGAACATCCTCTTTCATTGACTCTGAATTGAATGAAAAATATGAACATAACAATATATGAGTCAAGTTGGGTAGTCTATAGGGGAAGTACTAGATATGGCAGGATTATTGAGTCGATTTTCGATGAAAGGATGTTGTAAATACTCCAATTCCATTTATTGATTTGTGGACATAGAGCAGAAGTTGTTGTTGGCGCATAAGTAACGTTAAGATTTATTCAATGTACATGTATAACTTTTTTCTTTCTGCTTTTATTTAACGTTGGCATTTATTAAAATTTAGAATATAGTTTGGAAATATGTTCGCTTTGTGTTTTAAAGATGATATCTTTCAAATGATGCCCATTGTTTGCTTCTATCTGACGTGCTCTTTCCAAAGCATTTCCCATAACTTTTCTTAGAATTTCAGGTCCCAGCGACCCCACTTCCCCTTTGGATATTGGCCTTAAGTTGGTGGATGGTTCTTAGGTAGCCCCAAAGAAAAAAAAATTGAGAGTCGTTCAATCAGGCGAACGTGGTGGCCACTTAAAATCAGAAAAACGTGATATTATTCAACTGTCAAAAATTTCGCGCAGGATAGCCATAGTTGGGCGAGCTGTATAAGCTGTAGCTCCATCTTGTTGGAACCACAAATTTGGATTGCACCTGCACCTCTGACCTTAAAAAATTTTCAATCATTTCTCGGTATTGAATGCCGTTCACATTAATCGCAACTCCTTCGTCGTTTTCGCAAAAAAATATGGTCCAATGATCCTCTCTGAAGATATTCCACACCATACTGTGCATCTAAGTGGGTGCATTTGATCTTCAACAATTATTCTTGGATTTTTGGTGCCCCATATTCTGCAATTTTGTTTATTCACGTGACCATTTAGGTAAAAATGAGCCACATTGCTCATTATGAGTTTGTGAATCAACTCGTTGTTTTCTAGACACAATTCTTGAAAACGGCGACTATATTGAATGCATTCTTGTGCATCATTTGGTTTTAACTCGTGAACCAATTGCATTTTATGTGAGAAAAGATGTAATGGTCACTTCATTTCGAACTGCACGACGTCTTATAGCACGCGGAAGATTACAGACAGCCCCTTGTTGGCCAAAACGCTGAAGCGATCGGTAAATTGTTGGAGCGCTAGGAGCATTTCGAACATGAAAGAAATTTCGATAATCGAATGCTGACTTTAAAAGTAAAATTGAACAACTTTGGTTTTTTGTTCTGTGCTGAGTCTTTCCATCATAAATTTCCCAAGTATTAGTTAGATAATTCTGTAGAGACGAAAAAATAAGACTTAAACAAATCCCCTATATAATCCCTTAACAGGTAAAACATTTGTGGCATAATCTTTGCATAAAGGAGATGTACCGAATCTCATATGTATGTATATTAAAAACAGTTTTTAAAGATTTATTCTGTGCCGATTGTAGAGCATTTAGACAGGTGGTGGACTTACATGCATACACGAAAGGAAGATGCGTCAAATGAGAGTGTATTAGCTTTAGCTTTACATCTAATTTGTTCTTAAATTTGTACAAAATTTCAGATCCTGACGATATTTTGGATTTTAAGTCCATGATGATTAAGTCCCACGATAGGATATCACACTTCTTAGCTTTAACATTTTTTTTTAAATTTAAATTAAACTAACTACCGTGCAACAGAAAATGTAACAGCAGCATCGGTTCAGTCACAAAGGAATCTGAAACGTGTCATCCTTGTGAGTAATTAATGGATTAACAGTTTTTTTTTTCATAAAATTTACGCGTCAGCGCCGCATGACATTAAAGAGGCTGGTTGGCAAAATAATTACATCAAAATTGTTTGTATAATAACAATAGTTTACTACAAAATACAAACATATTTATGAAAAATCTAATTTCTTGGCATGTACTTCAATATTAACTCAAAATTCATTCCAGAAGCTCTTCGACATTTTGCAATAAATACCCTTCCATTGATGATGTAAATAATGAAAGTGTTTCCAGTGATTTTAACTGTTGTGGTAAAATATTGTACTGACTACTGCCAGAATGTTCTATACGCTGTTTTGTTGTTTCAGATCGACACATAGCTACTCTTAAATTGTCATTATTTCGTGTATTGAAAATATACTGATTTCGGGAAAAATTTATCGTGTGATGGCCAATACTATGCAAGCATTTGAAAACATATATTAGCAATTTTAATTTATAACAACCATATACTGGCAAAACTGATGGAAAAACATCTCTATACAAAGAAAGCGTACAATATGAAATTGGCAAGTTCGCTACAGCTTTTGGTGCTTTATTCTGTTGCCGCTGGAGTGATTTTAATTCAGAACTCTTTTTGTAACCATACATAATGGCTAAATAGTTATAATGACTTTGAACTAAAGCTTGAAATATTAGAAACTTAGCATTTCGATCAAATTTGTTTCTAAATTTATACAATAAACCTATGGCAGGCGATACTGTTGACTTCAGATACTCTATATGCCGTGTCCAAGAAAGATTATTTTGAAAATGTCTATTTGAACTCACAGCTAATTTGGTGTACATTCTTGTGTACACTATCAAGAAAATTAATTTTTGTATTGAGTATAAAATAGAGCAAAAATAATTTAAATTATGAATAGTTTTCTTAAGATAGTAGTGGAATGTGGAGTTGGCTTTATGGAAATGTTTACAGTTTGTTGATGTTACTTCAAAAAAAATTCAGTTACAAGTGAGATTTGTTTTTGGTGACCTCACCGAGAACCAGTAAACAAAAAGTTCCAAATTATTCCATAGCTTAGCATAAAAATTATCCTATTGACCAGACAGATGTGAAATATTTCATTTTACCAAAACGATTCCAAATTTTTAAAATAGTTGAAAAAAAAAAAACATACTCCTAACAGATGGTCAAATAGTATAATGTTTGATAGTTTCTAAGTTGTTACTTCAAACATATATTTTAAAGTTTTACAAAGTTTACCCTACTGATGGATATAAAGTCAATTTAAGTTAGCTCTATTTTTCGACATTTCGTAAAAACTCTGTTCTGTGTTAAGCATCATATATTTAGGAATATTTCGTTGGAAAACCGTCTCTTCTACATCCTCAATGTATCCTCATTCTCTGTAATTCCATTGTAATCCAGGCTGTATGCGATGTGGCATCGTCTTGTTGATAATCATGCAGTTGCGGCGTTAAAAAGTTGTCAATCATATTACGATATCGCTCCCCATTGACAGTTACCGTTACGCGTTTTTAGTTTCTAGGAAGTAAAGTCCAATGATTCCTCCTGACCAAATTGCACACCAGACTGTCATTTTTAATGGCTTCAAACGTGACTGATGAATAATCTGAAGGTTTTTTATTGCCCAGAACCGACTATTCTGAATATTAAATATTAACTGTCGCGTTCACAAACATGTATTAAAATCTATTAAATCGTTTTTGCCACTGCAACTCAGTTTATAAATCTTTAATTGGAATACGTCTCTAGATATGTTGTTGCTTTCAAGTTACAACAATATCAATATCGCAATATCGGATTAAATGTAGTTAATAAGCAGCAAGTATTGTATGCATCCTTTTGTCACCGTTTGAGTGGCCCAAACAATGGAAAAAGATATGACAACTCAGGTGGACAGGAGAAAAGTTTGACAGGGGTCTACAGTTTGGACGCCCGAAGCTTGTATACACCATCGATGGTGTTTAACAAACTAATTAATAGTATTGAAATTTAATTCAATTTAATAAAAATTACCGAGTTTGTTAAAATTTGGAAGCGGTATTAAAATGTTTCTTTGGAAATGATAAATATGCAATGATTGCTCTGTTGGAAGTGATGAAAATATCGTTCTACTACTTGAAGCTCATAGACGTTATTGTGCACTATCTTAGGGAAAGAGTGGTATGAGTTCATGAGTAGGTATCAAGTCTTTTATAGATTTTAATCAAACTTTTAATATGTATACAATATTAAGCAACATTTTCTGGATGCTCCTCATTTCAAATAATCTCGATTTATTGAAGTGAGACTAAGTATTGAAATTTTATACGGTTTTAAAATACAATATTATATTTAACTAGCGGACCCGACGAACTTCTACTCGCCACAATTTAACGCCTTCAGATAAACTCTCGAGTAATAATAAAACACAGAGAGTTCAAATTTCACTGAGATTTATTTGAATGGAATTGAAATCAGTAGAGAACGAAATAATGAACAAAGTTTTTTTGATTTGTTTTTCGGCGCAAAAACAAACCACGAAAACGGTTTCCCAACACGCGAACAGGCAACGTACAGCTGAGAAATTCGAGATTAATACCACAGACTTCCAACGATTGGCCTTGCGATTTATTGATTGTCATCGCACAAGCCAATCGAATGAGGAACTGAATCCACTTGAATTGGAATGGAAGATCAGTTGGAATTATCGGAACTCGCGGGATAAGGACTTCCTCTCATTTGAATTGGCCCTTGATGATCGTCGCTTGAATCACATTGTTCATCAGTTTGTTGATGGACAACCGCGTATCATTGCACAATTTTGGATGATTTAGATTCCGCAACATGATTGTGATCGATCCTACCTTTAGCTGTAAATTATGCGGCGGAGTTCCGGGCACATCAAGCAAGTTTAAAAAATAACATCGTAAGATCTAACATTTTTCTAAAATTATCTGGAAAATGCGTTTTTTTTCCAGTTTAGCAGCTATGTTTGTGAATCTGTTTGCTAAGCTATCAGCAATTGCAAATTATACACGGATCAAAATAAATTTCGAATTTTTTCAAAAATTTTAAATATTGATTTTATTTATTTAATTGCAATTTCTAACATATTTCCATAATTTTCCAAAAACCGGTTAAACGAAGCGGAAAAAAATCGGCTAAACCAGAAATGAAATAAGCGGCATATGGTTTCGAATAAAAAAAAATCGTTTTACGGGTTTTTGGTTTTGAATACTCCGTCTGTGATGTTATTACCGTTTTAGTTTTATACATTTCCAAACATAACTTTAGGGAGGTTTTAACTTCGCACAAAATAAAGCTGAAAATGTTTCAGACTCTACACAGAGCCAAAAGACCACATAAAATACCCTATAAATCAGAACAAAGTTTAAAAGATTTCTCTATAGTTTTTCTCCAAGAAGAGCTCCGTCTATATTTTAGAGGGAATTCCTTTTCAATAAAATTCAGTAGATAACCCGTAAAAATAAGAAGAAACCTTATTAATATTAAGAAGGTGTCTGGTAGATATTAGAAGGAAACCTTTTAAATAAAATTAAGATGATTCCTCGCAGAAGTATGCAGGAATTCTTCTTAATAAAATTAAGACGGTTACTAGTAGAAATAAGAAGGAATTCTTCTTAATAAAATGAAGACGGTTACTAGTAGAAATAAGAAGCAATTCTTCTTAAAAAAATTAAGACGGTTACTAGTAGAAATTAGAAGGAATTCTACTTATTATTTTCTTTTTAAATTATTGTTTTTATTAAATTATTCATTTGTTACAATATGTACTTATGATATTTATATATTAATTATAACTCATGCTCATATTATGCTCATATTAAGACGTAAGAAACATATTTTTAAAAGAACAAGAGCAAATTAGAAGTTATCTTCTTATTTTTAGCCGATTTCCTTTTCAATGAATTTTAGATGAAATTCAAGATAAAAATGAGAAGATTTTCTAGTAAATATTTCGTCTATCTTGTCCCCTTCGCTCTCCTTTGTCACCAAGTTTTTTTAAAAGTCAATCTCCTTATTTTTAGGTGACATTTTTGGCTCTGTGTACATGTTTAAACCCTGAAGATTGAATACACTCACTAAGAAATTTCTTGCAATTTTATTTCTCATATTTTGGATGATTCTCGAATTCAAATGCCTTTTAGGCTTGGGACCGATTAGCGCTATTAAAATAATTCCGCCTGGAATTGTGTGGATATGCAAATTGTAGAACGTGCTTTTTGTACAGTTTCACAAATACCAAATACAATTCAATTAACCATACAAGAATTTGGTTATGTCGCATAACCGTAACTAGTAATTGAATTTGTCACATTTCCAAAACCTTAATATTAAAAACAATACATGCATACGAATATATTTGCGTACAAAACAACACAAATGTTGAAACGATGTTTAAAAAAAAACCAGGTAAACATTTTTTGATTTTATACCTGTCTATTTATAAATTTCATTCTTTACAAAATAAATCATGAATTTTCATATATCTTTTGCTGCAATACCTCTATAAGAGTGCAAATATTCATATAATTTTAAATATTGCATCTGTAAATATTAAAATGTTCAAGCGTCAACACATAGCGGTCAAACGGCTTCTAAAAATGACAATAGATTCATTTTAAACATTCAAATGAAATTTGTCAAATGTTTTATTTTTACATGTTGACATTTACATGACATACGCAATGAATCATTCATGTCAATTGTACCCTACATTCGGAAATGACATTATATACTAAATTTACATTTGGCAAAGCATACAGGAGCTGAACGTAGTTATATGCGGTCGGAAATCCGCAAAATGAGAAATTAATACTTCACTCAATAAAGGCAACTCATCGAATAAATTTGTTAATATCACAAAATGTTTGATAACAGAGTAATGTTGGGAATATATTAAACTTGTTATACCCTATACCCCATTACTTTGTCCAAAATCCTTTTCAAATTTGTTGTGTGCTCTACAGCAAATATTTTACGTAATTCAAAAACTAATTAAATGAATCGTATTTGTTCGGTCAAATGTTGGTATCGAATATATGCCATGCAGATGATATTAAAGTTGAAAAAGGATATACTCATTTTGCCACAACAATAGAGGTAGATCAAAGTACGACTAGGACACGATCTTGCAGCTTCTGTTTTTCAAGGTATGATGTGGATTAGGGGGTGTGGACAACCATTCCCTGAAAACGAGGACTGGTAAATAGTAATGCTCATCAGGGACACCAAGTAGGATATACGAGGGCGGTTCCAAAGCTAGCAGTGTTTAAACGACGCCGTACGAGCTGCCAGGCGAACGCTATAGTGGGCGACAAATTAAGGTGTCCACGCCAGATACAGTTAAAAAAAATCCATAAAATGGTATTGGATGACGATCGGCTGAAGATGAGTGAGCTAGCTAAAGTGATGGGCATTTCAAAAAGTGTCATATATCGTATATTGACCGAAGAGTTGAAGGTGAAAAAGCTGTGCGCAAGATGGGTGCCGCGCTTGCTTTTACTACAGCCAAAATAGCGTCGTAACAGCGTTTTAGTGGAATGTTTGGCGACGTTTCACTGCACGATTTCTTGAGTCCATTTATAACCACGGATAAGACGTGGATCCGAAAAAGTGACGAAAAATTGGACTTTCCGAATGGACATTTTGAGACGGCGCCGCGGATAACATTTAAATGAAATTATCTTTAAAAATGAAATGGCAAAGCCCAATTTATCGATTCCAATAAAAATGTTATATGTGTTGCAAATTTGAGTGTTTTATTCGATTAACAAAAAAAAAACTACGATTAAAAAATCACCCTTTATAAGCTAAATCCGTCATTTGTGTGGTTGGAATCAGAAAGGGCGTGGTTATTTGACTGATGTTTTTTCGGTTTTATAAAGGATTATAAGGTAATTTGAGATAATTAGGTAAATAGAGATAAATTTCATAAAAGACACGAATGTAAGGAGATATGGATTAAATCTATCATTTTTGTGTGAAGTGACAGTAGAAATGTAGTTTATCGATCAATTTTTCCAATATTCTTAAGCAGGACAACAATTATGGTTGTTACAGGTTACGGATGAGGGGTTACGGAGAATTTCGTAAAAGTCAGAGGATTTGTGTTGAAGTTACCATAGAAATATATGTCGTTTATAATCCCCGACTACATTCTAATGAAATATAATGCTGTGCCGAATTTTAAGAAGTTTCGTAAATTCGGACAAACGAATATCTCCCAATCGAAAAGAGTAATCAAACGCATTTGGTCAAAGGATATTTGGCATGATATTCACTTCCTTCTGAGCGTTACAGTTTTGCGGTGTTAAATGATTTATGTATTCATTGCTTCGAATGAAGGTATAAATATTACAAATTGTTTTTTACACCAAACATTTTTGGGCCACTTGATTCACTGCGAAAACGTCGGTTTATAGATATTTAGTTCACTTTTTAAGAGATATCGAAATTTTGATTCAACCACTATAAGTAAAAGGCCTTGTCCACCTAGTATAGAGTGTTTTTGTGGCTGATACTTATGCCGTTCGGTTGTTTTCACTATACAATACTTGGCTTTTAACTTTCAGAACACTTTAATATGCATATGGCAACAAATACATTTAGAGTGCATATACAAATGTATTTGACCATTAGGTAGAATATCTATTCAAGCCCAGAGATATGTTTGTGCATTCAAATAGATATGTGGACGCCAGCTCATAGGTGCAGAGTGCCATCCATGTGTACATAAATGTCCATCTATCCATTTGCATTGCAATTGCACTGATGTTGATGGGCAGAACAATAAAAAATCATTTATTTTTACATTGGACACAAATTTGAATTGGTGGTTCAGTTTGCAATTTCCCATCGTTGAAGTGAAAAATATCAAATTCAAATTTAACAGTTAAATGAATAAATGAATCGATGAAATGCAATTTATTGTCCAATGTCGATTCTAGTTTTGGCCACAACACGTAACCCAAACTAACAGCCATTGTTTCAGTCAGGGTTATTGCGATAGTTTCATAATACATCCACGAATACTGTAATTTAATTCATATTATATTTGATTTTTTTTTACCGCCAATGCGGTATGTAGATATGTTGTTTTGACCGCTACGTTTTTAAATCATTGGCCGAATATAGAAGAGCCTTTACATCGTTATAATGATGGTTACTTCGGAAAGGGTACTTTTAGAGGAGATATGTTTCTACTGATTGTTGGACAATTGCATTCCAGGAACTCATAGCCTTTGAGGTACAATTGCATTTATGGGTAAAACTTTGTGATATCGGATAGTATAGGTATAGTTTTAGAGGAGGTAGGTCCATTTCTACAGACCTATGAATATCTATACTTCATGATTTCATACTGGGTTATCCATTTTTCGTTTTCAAGTAAAGTTCAATAAAGCTATGATTTCGATGAATCTTTTATTTTATTATAATGCTTGGACTTTGCCTTTATACACGAAACGCAATGTAATTTAAATGACTGCCTCTGGATTGGATGCAGCAGTGGATCTTTTGCGGTAGTTTTCAAAAAATACAGTCCAATGACAACTCTAGACCCTGATGCACACCAAACAGTCATTTTCCCTGATGCAATGACATTTCCACAATCACTTCTGGGTTCTCCGGTATTGTCACATCCCTTCTTCTACTTTCCCTAAAAACGTTTTTATTGTGCCTGCCGGGGCTTTTCAGACTATAATTTTTTGCATAACCAAGAAAAGTTAGAATAAAGCCTATAATTCCCACATTTGGCTTCCCTATTTAAGCAAAAGAATTCGAAAAATTACCTTTATTTGGCCTCAGAATATTACTAGACAAAGGCAGTTTTGCACTGGCGAATTGCGGTTTCAAGGGCAACTTCTACAATGCATTTTTTTGGTGTCCTACAAATCTGTATTGAAAAAATGGCTGGTAGAAGATTTGCCAACAATGAAGAGGTGGAATCTGCAGTTAATGACTGCTTCAAGGTTTGACATTTCTTACCATAAATAGGGTATAGAAGCTATTGAATATCGCTGGAAAAAGTGTATCGAGCTAGAAGAAGATTATGTTGAAAAAAAATTTTTTTCTAAATTTTTTGTGTCTTCTTTGTTAGCTTGGCTAGTCTGTGAACCCCTCTCCTACGTAGACTGCGATATCTTAGAATTTTATCTATAGCATTTAATGTAATGCTTGGTAAAATTTGAAAATATTGACTGGATAACTGCACCGTGTTTTGTACGACTTATACAAGTTATTCAATTTAGACCATATACACATATGGTTGAAAAACTAAGTACACCTGTTTATTTTTGCTTTATGTTTAATTTTATTTACTTTAAAATAAAGTAAACATGGCAATTCGTTTAAATAATTTTATTTAAATAATTTTAATATGGTAATGCCTTTAAAAGTAAAAACAAAACTGGGGCTTCCCCATTGTTTCCATTGTGAGTTTGTTCTGTTTAGTTGTGATTTCAGTACTTGGTCAAAATAATAAAAACATTGCTCAATGCTTCAATATTTTCGCAGTCTGCTGTAGTCTTTCTGGAAAGACTAGTTATTTTACTCTTCCTTATCTTTATTCATAACAGAATACATAATAAAAAACATCAGCCATGGATCGAAAAAGTCATGGTTCTCCGGAGGAGAGAAAAATTGTGTCAAGACTAAGAGAAAGTGGCCAAAGTCTTCATTCTATACCAGAAACTATAAATCGGCTGTTATTTTTTGTACAAAATGCTTTAAAGCCTAAAAAGCCCATCGAAATTCGCGGAAGACCCAAAAAAAAACGTCAAAAACAACAGATATCAGTATTGAAACACTTGCGAAGAAGGACCTGTTTGTGTCTTCAAGAGCGATTTCAGCAGAAATTGCAAATGTAATCTCATCGCGAACGGTTCGTCGTAGACTACAAAAAGCACATTTACCAGGACGGATAGCCAGAAGAGTATTTTTGCTTAGACAAAAACATTTAAAGGCTAAATTGGCGTTTACAAAAAGTCGTTCCAATTGGTCCGGAGGAAACGGTGAAAAAAACGGCGAAACATTTTGTGGAGCGATGAAACCAAATTAATGTATTTGGAAGCGCCTGTATGCTCGGAATGTTCGACGCCCGAAGGGCAAGGAATTTCCTGTTCGCTTTACAAAGAAGACGGTCAAGCACGCAATATTATGGTCTGGGGTTGTTTTTCGTGGTATGGCGTCGGTCCGATACATTGAATTACCGACACTATGACCAGATTCCACTACAAAGATATCTTCGAAAATATGATGTTGAACTATGCTGTGGAAAGTATGCCCCTTAGATGGACATACCAGCACGATAACGATCCGAAGCATACTCCTAAGTTGGCAAAGCACTTGTTCCAAGGTAATAATGTGGCCTTTCTTGACTGGCCAAGTCAATCTCCGGACTTAAATCCAATCGATAATCTTTGGGGAGAATTGAAACAAAAATAGGTTCTTAAAAATAAGGATCAGTTATGGACTTTTGTTTAAAAAAAACTTGGCATGAAATACCAGTAGAAACCTGCAGGAAGCTTATTGCCAGCATGCCAAAAAAAGTCAACGAAATAAAAATAAAATAAAAATAAAAGTAGATATACCGGCTTTTAATGCAACTCAGCCAATTTAGCAGAAAAACTTGATTTTTATACTTTTTCTGCTTATTTTAACTAAATGTATTTATTATTTTGTCCAATGTTTATTGATTAATTTCTTATTTTTTGAAAAATGCTGAATTTAATTTTTGTTTTTTGTTGTTGTTTTTGTATTTATTTTATTTCTAATGTTATAACAAAAAAAAAAAAAATTTGTTTTGTCTTTCAATTTAAATAAATTTTCGTCTACGATCCTTTGAAAAAAAAAATATAGGGTGTACTTATTATTTTGACCGTATGTGTACACTTCCGAATTTTACTAATTGCAGTTCTGTACACTAGTGCAGACCATTTGTTGATAAGACTCTAAAAATTTACCATGCACGTTCTATCACTCCACGCACGTTTGCACCAATGCAACTGGACTTTAGGTGAAAGTACATGTAAGCCAGTTCATCTGACAGAAGTTTCTGTACCGGTTTCGGAACATTCTTTTCACAAATGCAGATGGAAATTCTGAATTGCGCTAGGTCTTTTGTGAATTTTAGTGCGAAGCTCTGAA
Organism: Philornis downsi; assembly: GCA_019455685.1. Lineage (NCBI taxonomy): Eukaryota > Metazoa > Arthropoda > Insecta > Diptera > Muscidae > Philornis > Philornis downsi. Next base: position 4,968,171 of record JAHXMU010000118.1, on the reverse strand, counting down.
TTTTTTTTTTCGTTTTCTAAGTTTTAAGCGTTTATCGTTTATCAACTGACATTCTCCGATTTTCAAATGGAAATTCTGATTTTCTATCGTTATTTTCCAAATTAAAGTCGCTGCGACATTCTTAATTCTCCTGTTCTTTTTGTTTACTTTATTAATATATTTCTTTGTATGAGTACAAAATATTTTGAATTTCGGGAACAATTTTGACAACAAGCAATTATAAATAAGTAGTTCATTGTTCACATTTCTTTCTTAGAAATTTTATTTATCAGCTAAAACTAGTCAACGAATTATACGAAATATTAAATTTAGTCGTTTTGTTCAAATTCCTTAAGACAATAGAAAAAATAAAAATAAATAATACGCATTTAAAATAAAATCCCTTGGTGGTTCATGCAAACAACACAAGGAAATCGTACAAAATATTGAAATATTTTACAAAAAGAAAGAAAATATGGATGTGGGAGAGTGTCTGCGAGTAAGTGAGCCAGTACCCGCTTCAATATGAATGGTAGTGAAGGAGCTTCCGTACAAACAAATGTACCAGAAATATCACTCAGTTCGAAGAGATTTCCACAGAGCCGACACAATCGACCTCTTCAATCATCTTTACATGGCGGTAATCATGTGAGTGTCATCTTCGTTTTTGGTGATCAATTTTTTTTCGTATGGGCGATTAGCGCCCAAATTCGATTGTGCTTTGTTGTTCCCTGTGACATCGTCATATTGGGTGTTGTCATTCGTATATGAGTTTGGCGTGGGAGGTGGCGATTCTCGTTCCTCGTTTTCTTCGTAGATAACGTCGCAATTGGTGGGTATTGTTTTTGGCGGGGGCTTTTTAACTTGCTTCGCTTTTTTAGTATTTACGCCGTTCTGCTGCATTTCGTTCATTTGATTCTGCATTTCACGCAAACGATCTGTCAGCAAATACATATCACGCTCTTGGGATTCACAACGTGTACGCAGTTCGGCTATTTCGCGCAAATCTTCGGGGCGAGGATCACGTCTTTCGTAGCGCATGCGCATTTCTTCGAATAGGTTTGTGAGGCAGCGACATTTTCTATGAAGTTGTTCGATTTCGTTGGCGTTGCTAATGTCACGCTTATCTAGAGCGAGTTTTTCAGCATCGTAAGCTGCTTTGAGATCTTTCAGATCGCGCGTGTGTCGTGTTTCGATTTCTTTTATACGCTCCTCAAGATTGGCCATTTTTTTTCGATGCCGTTCTGTTAAACTCTGCAGGGCTTCATCTTTTTCCGCCTTAAGTTTTGCTTTTACCTTTTCCAGTTCAGTTTTATGTTGCTCATTCAATTCTTGCGTATTAACCTGCAGCTCTTTGGCAAACTCCTCTTTGACATGTTGAAGTCGTTCACGGAACTTTACCTCCATTTCCGATTTTTCGGTCTCAAATTCTTGGCGCAATGATGCTTCCAGAGCTTCTCGCCTTTCTTCTTCTTGGCACATGGCTTTTTGAAACTCTCGATCAGCTCGATCCAAATGCATGCGCATTTGCAACAGGGCATTGTCGGATCTTTCTCTCAACTCTACGAATTCTTCTGACTTGCGGTCCAAACGCTCCTGTACCTCTTCAAGCTCCGCCCGCAATTCTTCCTCGTTGTCGGTATAACGATTCGTAAGAGCCTTTATTTCCTCCACATGTTCGGCTTGAAGTTTATCTAACTCATCGCGCCGTTCATCCACATAAACGGACTCAAGTTCAATTTTCAGTCTTGTCATCTCTGTGTAAAGTTTATCCTCCCAAAATGCGGCAGCTTCGTTGCGTACTTCATCGATGCGATAAATCATTTGGCGTTCTTTATCATAGAGAGCGTTATCACAATGGAATTTGATTTTGCGCACAGCTTCGATTTGTTCCTCGAGACTCTCGTTTGCCGTCGTCAGGTCTTTCTTTAACGTTTCAATTTGGTCCATAAGCGTTTCTATTGAATGAGCCTGCTCACTGACTACACCACGCAACGAATTCACCTGAGCTTGATATATTTTCAGATCATCGATCTCTTTGCGCAGCGTTTCCAGTTCCTCTTCAAGAAGTTCGACGTTCTCCACCGCTTCCAAACGTCCGCTTTCTGCCTTATCGATGCGATCTTTACATTGCCTTTGCGTCTGTCGCAGTTGCCATTCACAGTCGGTCATAATGGACTCTTCACGATCTAAAAGAAAAAGGTTTAAAGAAAATAAACGGGGAGTAGTTTTGAAATTGACAAATGAATACGTGTTAAAGGTCATAGCATTGACACGAAGTGAAGATAAAATTCAAAACAAAAAAAAATTTAGCTTGTTGTAGGTGGCCACAATAGCCGAAGGGCTTATAGTCCACTACCATAATTGCACAAAAATAGTGTGCCATTAGCACAATTCAGCTGTAATAATCTTTTCGGACAATATGAGCAGAGGAAAGTTGGTTTCACAAAAATAACAAAAGATCCTTTGCTTTCCATAAGTGGTATAGGAAAGATGGTCTTCAGATATTGAATGAATGTCAGTTTGAGCAACTTTCATTGAGTATGAAAAATTAGAAAAGTCACCATTCCCAAGAAAGATAGAGAGTCTGATCGCAAAAATTACCTAATTTTGTCGAATTCTAAGGGGGTTGGGCAATATTTCCGTATTTTGTATTATCCAAAAATCGACTTTTTGAAAAAATTGCTAAAATATATTTTTATAAAAATACAACTTTATTATGAAAACATGTTTACAAATGATTCATTGAAAGTATTGCCCATCGTTAGCTACTACTTTTTCCCACCTTTCTGGCAAAACTCGAATCTTTTACTTCGTTTGAGGCTAGTCACGAATCTAGCCATTTCTTGATGTAGTCATAGAAGCAGTAGAAGTAGAAGTAGAAGTAGAA
>JAHXMU010000118.1:4921190-4959956 GCA_019455685.1 Philornis downsi | reverse complement strand
ATATATATATATATAATTGTATACATATCTTCCGAATACAAAGACAATATACGTCATTTTTGATACTACGTATTACATTCAATCGTTCCGTTATTGAACTAATGTGGATCAACGCCTTTCATTTCCTTCTGTTGCCGATGACGTCTTCTTAATAAAAAGGCCTTCAAATCTCATTTGCAAAATTCAATTCATTTAAGTTTTCTTTGATAGAAAACAGCACATCGATCTCAATTAGTGGCCGAAATAAATTATTTACTTAATTGCTTTTGAACAATTTTTTCCAAAATAAAAACAAACGAATTGAGAACGTAATCAGTATCTAAATAACAGTATACCGCATGAAACACATATCAGTACTAAAAGATGTGTATACTTAATTTACGAATAATTTTGTACGTGTGTAATGAACAGGAGCCAAAGTTTACAATATAGGGTGATTTTTTAATCATAGTTTTTCGAATAGAACACTCAAATTTGCGTCATATGTATATTAAAATTCGTTATTGAAATCGATAAATTGGTCTTTGCCATTTAATTTTATAAGATAATTTCATGTAAATGTTGTCCGTGGCTTCGTCTCAAAATGCCCATTCTGAAGGTCCAATTTTTCGTCACTTTTTCGAGCATTTCGGCATGTATTCCACGAATAACGCGTGCTATGTTATCCTGTAAGGCTTCAATAGTGTTCACCTTGTCCACATGGACTAACGACTTGGCATAACCCCACAAGAAATAATCAAGAGGCGTTAAATCTCAAGATCTTGGGAGCCAACTCACAGGGCCCAATCGAAAGATAAGCTGCTCACCAAATTTATCCCTCAACACATCCATTGTTTCACGAGCAGTGCGGCATGTTGCACCGTCCTGATGAAACCACATGTCAACCAAGTTCAACTCAGCCAATTAAGGCAATAACAAATCTCTTGTGGTTGAGTAACACATGCCCAATCACTGAGAACGGCGACGAATTGGCATTTCACGATCGTCATTAACACTGGTAAATTTGGTGCGAAATATGGAGATAACAGCACGAATTGTTGATTCAGCAGGTCGATTATGACGACCATAAAATGGTCGTATCAAACGATGCACATTTGTCACAGAGTACGAGTTTTGATAATAAATTTCAACGAATTGGAATCGTTGCTCGTTTGTTAGTCTTTCCATGATGAAATGGCAGAGTATACTGTACACTTTGACAGATGACCAGTGCTACCAACCTGAAAAACTTAAATCTTAAAAAATCACCCTATATTAGGCAAGCAACACCACTACAGTCGAAGCTGTCATGTGGTCTAGACATTTAAGTCGATCTCCCCGCTAAGGTGAACGCTATTTGAAACAAATTATTTTGGTACAATTTTCATATGCGTATAGAATGTTGAATCTTTAAAATTTCATTGTCGACCACATTTTTTTTCTAGAAAAGAGGTCGAGAAAAGTAAAAAATATTTTTATTTAGCAACACTGACTAAAAATGTTTTATTTGCATTGCCTGACAACTGCATTTTGGCATTCGCCGAAATTTGAAAATGGCTTCGGTTAGATCTTATTGTACAGTTATAGTTGCTGTTGAAATATAATAAATAACAAAATTGATATAATAGTTTTTAGCAAATTGGCCGAAATCGCGAAAAATTAGCACTCAATGACCGAATTTTCTCAACAGATTTAACATCTATTGGTATTAAAAAGAGAGGGGGACCCTTCCACCTTCAGTGAGTTTACACGCATTTTATTCTTAGACTCACTCAGTGTGGTCGACAATTTGAAAATGAATCCAAACGTTAGTTTGAGAAGAAGTATTGTCGATTATTCGACTGCTCGTAATATTTGTCAGACACGTCGGCTTTAATTACAGGCCATATATAGTGACATCTTATTTATACCTATAACTTTTAAGTTACCGCCTTAACAGCGGTCGTTGTTTTTGGAAAATATCGAAAAATGCACATTTTCACTGAAAAAAAAAAATACGGTCTAAGTCGATATTAAAGTGCCATGCCCATTAACCTCATCATGGTTCATCACATTTTCCTCTACATTATAGATCGCCGGTGGCGCAAGTTGCCGAAATCGGTCAAATAGGAAACAAATTATCCATACAAGTACTGAAGTAAATGAGTGAGTACAGTTTTGAAATAATTGGCATTTTCAGTTAATGAATAAAGAACCTGTTGAGAAGTTCTTTATTCATTAACTAAAAAATAGATAAGAGATACCGGAAAGAGTCATAACTTTGGCTGTTGAAACAAAAAAAAAAAAAAAAACTAGTACAGATATTTCAGTTAGGTGAACTAACTAGCTCATCTATCCGCACTTAATAATTGCTCTATTCTTATCATACTCGTATACAGGTTTAAGTTAATGCGCCATGAAATCGGTGCAGACATTTTAGTCAAATGGACTGACTTCACCCATTGGAGCAATGTATGTGAAGAGCCACACCGAAAAGGTAAATTGCTTGATTCTTATTATAAACATATCCTAAGAATTAATGTACAACAATAGGAGCAAAATGACAACTCACTGAACTTAATTATTATACTGAATTTAATTACTCGCATATCTTCCGTTTTGAAATTGTAGGGAAGCTATTGATTTCCGCTATATCGGATAATTTGTACAGGGTGTCCGTCAGGAAGGTATACTACTTTGTTTGCTTATAATTTTTGATTAAATGAAAGAGAATGGATCTCATATTGATAAATGCTTTTCTTAATGTCAGCAATTATATATGGAATACAATACCAGATAAATGTCCGCCTGTGTTAGCCTCACAAAGGCGAGCCCTTTTAATCACATTTTCCATTACATTCTCACACATTTCACGCGATATTTAATTAATTTCATCACGAATATGTTGTTTGAGTTGCTCAAGCGTTTCTGGTTTGTTTGCATCAACCTTGCTTTTCGGATATCCCCACAAAAAGAAGTCCGGAGCAATCAAATCAGGCGACCGTGGAGGCCAATCAATATCACCATTTCTTGAAATAACTTCTTGTGGAAAGATGTCTCGCAGTAATTCCATTATAATCCTAGCTGTATGCGATGTGGCTCCGTCTTGTTGATGCCACATGTTAATCAAGCCCAAAGCATGCAGTGGTGGCGTTAAAAACTTTTCAATCATATCACGATGTCGCTCCCCATTGACAGTTACCGTTACGCCGTTTTCAGTTTCAAAGAAGTGAAATTCAATGATTCCTTCTGACCAAATTACACACCAGACTGTCGCTGTCACAATGGATGCAAAGGTGACTGATGAATAATTTGAGGGCTTTCCATTGCCCAGAACCGACTATTCTGTTTATTCACATATCCATTCAAATGAAAATGTGCCTCGTCACTCATTATGATTTTTTCATGAAAATCGGGGTTGTCATGGCTTATGCACGGCGACGTAAATGGTTTTGTGGAAGAAGCTCTTGTGTCAACTAATTCTTAAATGGAAGCAAATGCAAATCCTTGTGCAAAATTGTGGTCAGAGTTGTTATTTGAAGACCTAGCTCCTAAACACGGCATCGAATTGAGGTTGATGGATTGTTTTGAACACTTTCTTGAGCAGCAGTAATGTTTTCAGCCGATCTTGCAGTATGTTGTGGTCCATGCTTGGCCCTATAAGCTATAGACCCTCTTTCTTTGAAATCATTCACTACACGATAAATAGTGCGTCTTCTTGGCACGTTGTTGCTCTCAAAAATTTCACGTAACTTTCTCATCGTCACAGTAATCGACGATTGATTTTGATAAAATGTTTTTTTTTAACGATTAAAAAACGTTGGTTTATCGAATATTTTTCCATAATAAATTTGCCACGTCCCTACTTCACGGCCGCCAAATATGAATTGTCAAGACTAATGTTTACCTAAATGGCGGAAAAACAAAATAGTATATATTCCCGACGGACACGCTGTATATAAAGTATTATAAGGGGGCAGGGCACTAATGCGAAATATTTTCATTTTAAAAATTATGCTAAATAAAAGACTGACTTATAAAGTTGTTCTGAATGAAGTAAAATTGAATGAAAGATAAAGATGTAGCAACATATTATTGGTCAAACTAAATGCATGGTATGGAAGGCCCCACAATAGTCGACTTTTCACATTTTACCATGCATTTTCATGCTATATAACTGACAAAAATTGGAGTTACTGCAGTTTACGAATTAAGAATTACAGAGGAGAAATTGCATTCCATGAGCCGGTCAAGAGGGGGTGTGGTGATGCACTCTATTTTCTTTCTCATAACTTGGTTCACAAAAAGCATGACGTGAAATTACAGAGGAAATATAGATTTTCTGAAATTTCGAAATGTGGGTTATAAAACGTGTGATATGCGCCAAATTTGGACGAATTCAGTACAACTGCTTAGAAGATATGAAGTAAAAATGGAGCCAAGAATATGTGGGGCAAATAAATCCTTTGTAGAACTTGCATGATTGGTTGGCCAATCTTATGTTTCACAGAGAATTATGAAATATTACAACAGACAAAAATAAAGGCAGCCAAGTTATAGAGGATTTTCTGAAAATCGTATAATTTATAAGGAAATTGGTAGAACGGCTGTGTCAATGTAATCTACTCTCATTTTCGGAACGCGGTTCACAACGTGTGATGTGGGCCAAATTTAACCAAATTCAGTGCAACTGAATCGGTCATTCGTATGGGAAGTACTAGAAATTTTATACAGAATTAGAAACCAATATAATGCTCAAAAATCTATGTTAGATTGCGGCCTACTAAAAAAAGGGTGTCCCAACTAGAACGCAAGATTTAAATTTGGCGCCATTCGAAATGACATTTGAACAATTGTTATTGTTTGCTAGTAGAAGGTACGAGGTTAGTAAAAATGTAGTGCTACACGAATGAACAACGCATTCTCATTGTGAAATTGTTCTACCAAAATGGTGAAAGTTTTGCCTCTACAGTTTGCAAATTGCGATCAATTTGGGGCCACAATAATGCTCCAAAAGAGTCAACTGTAAAGAGATTAATGGATAAATTTGCCAAAACTGGGACTGTTAGTGATGTAAAGACAACATCGTGCTTTCGATCGACAGAAAATGTCGCAGCTGTACGTGATGATGTCGCTCAAACTCCATCCACCTCAATTCGACACCGAGCTCAGCAAATTGGTGTCTACAAATCCACTATGCAGCGAATTTTGACGAAAAATTTGCATCTTCATGCATACAAAGTTCAATTGAATCAGGAACTGAATCCAGCTGACGATGAACAGCGAAGGGAGTTCGTTAATTGGGTATTGGTGAGACAACATGAAAATGCTGATTTTGCCGATAAAATCATCTTCAGTGGCGAGGTACATTTCCATCTTGATGGCTTCGTCAATAGGCAGAGTTGTCGCATTTGGGGTGAGGAAAATCCTCGAGTGATTCACGAGAAGCAAATGCATCCTCAACGTGCCACTGTGTGGTGTGGATTTTGGGCAGGAGGAATCATTGGACCTTTTTTTATGAAAATGAGGCATGTCAAGCGCAAACAGTCAATGGTGTTCGGTAGCGTGAAATGATAACCAGTTTTTTCGTGCTTAGAATTGGAGAAATGAATGTGGAGGGCATGTGGATTCAACAAGACGGCGCCACATGTCATACAGCCAGGGAAACAATTCAATTGCTGCCTCAGTCATTTAAATCTTGCTTTCTTGTTGGGACACCCTTTAGTTAGAAATTACAATAGAGATATTGAATTTCGAATAATCGTTTTAAAACGATTTCGCTTCGGCAAACGCTCATAATATACTAAATTTGAATATGTTTTGTTTAACTAAGTAAATGATATGAGTCTAAAAACATATGATAAGCTAAATCGTTCATTTGTATGAAAGGTTCCTAAAAGGGAGTTGTTAATCGCTCAATTTCTTTCAAGTTTTACGAAGCATTATAAATCAATACAATTGAGACATTTAGATAACTGCAATCGACGAATGAGAAGTTATATGGAAAAATTAAATTTCGGAAATTAGATCAATTTGCTTGGGAGGCATCAAAGGGGATTGACTGATATTGTCTATTTAAAATCCCCGTCTATGATGTGGTAAAATATTAGGTTGCACACAATTTTGAGAAGTTTTATTAAGATTAGGACAACAGTTATCGTGCCTACCCCTCAGACAGACGGATATCGCTTTATTGATTTAAAAAGAGGAGGTATAAAAATTAACTTTATAAATTTCTGAGCTGAACGCTTCCCTAAGGAGTGTAGTAATGTAGTTCTATTTAGTTCTCAGAATTAAGCTTCCTAATCGGTTAATGCGTGCTAGCTTAGAATTCAGTGCAATGAAGTACAAGATACGATTCTTGATATATGGGATAAATCGCATGGTTGTACCAGATAATGAATGTTAATCAGTATACAGAAATGTTTGTTAATTTATAGATAAGTCTTTATGGTTGAATCCAAAATATTTAACTGTGCCTTCTCAATATTATAATTAATTCCGTCTCAAATTATATATTTCTCTTTTCCTTCGAGTGGAGACATATGTAGGTATGAATTTTCGCTAAAAAATGGACAAAATCTGCACATTTTGTATGAGAATAAGTCGCTTTTGACGCTCTTGCTTATCTGGTTATGGTCCAGAAGGATGAAAACTACAAAGACTAATTCCTCTTTTTGAAAGACTGATATTTTTCTGAATATTTCTATACATCTGAAAAGGCAATATTATTAGACAAATGTATGTATGTGGGAATCACTTTAATTTATATACATTTGTAATAGGACTGAACCGATGTTGATCTCTTTGTTGAGTAATACCAAAAATTACATGTTTCGCTGCCCACCTATCAGGTGAGGTGGCGCCCATAACACTGTAGACCGCTATCTTTGCTGGTAGATACATAGGATTCGGCTCGGCCGAAGTTATGGCGCCTCTCAAACTTTTCGCCTGTCTAGACATTTTTAATAGTTTTTGAATTATAAAATTTATGTTTTCTGCATTGGTAATTACAACACTCTGTTTTCCGTGGTTCTTTCCATTTCGTTGCAAAATCATCTGCCACTAATTTCGTTGACAACAATTTTGTCTAATTAACTAAAATTAGGCAAATTTAAACTTTATGACAATAAAATATCCAAAATCCACAAGATGCATGTTCATAACAAATAACATTTAATGGCTATTTTACTGAATTTGAAATGTCTAATAGCTGTTTTAGTCTTAATAATGTAATTTGCTACCAAAAATTATAAATATATTTTTCAAAAATTTCCAAAAATTCTATATTTACCACAATGTGTATCTATTTCCGGTCAGGTCTTAGTAAGCAGACTTTTATATTCTGCTTGTGTTGGAAGTATAACAGGCAATTCAAGTAAAATATATGTTCTTTGGAATACCGATGATCAGAATTTAATGCGCTTTAACGTCTACCCAAGCGATCGGTGAATTTTCATTATTTTATCTATTAGCTTTTACGAATTGGTAATTCAGATGTCCTAATCTTGTTATTCTTTTAGTTCTTTTTAAAAATTATATGATCAATGTTTTCGTTCGTAGCAGAGACCGCGGCAGCCTTTTCTTATATCTCCACTCGAATTAAAGAAGGTTATATATTATATCGGTCCACCTCTTCTGGTACCTCCTATACAAATTCACCAATTTTCGGAAATTCAACTTTCTCGTTGTAGCTCCTAATTTATAGTCTGCAGCAAACCAAAATGTTGTTTGTGGCATTGTTTTCATAATTCCTGTTTTTATAATTCATAATAAAATTTAAAAAAACCAACTGATTAACCCCTCCTGGTACAACCCATACAAATGACAAATTTATCCCCTATGCTCCTGGCTTCATATCGTCCATTTGGTTGCACTAAATTTAGTCAAATTTGATGTTCGTTGAGCGTTTGCCAAAGTATGGTCTCAAAATGAAAACGGAGTACATTGGCAATTTGGTGTCCTCCATACAAATTGACCGATTAACCCCTTCTGATAACACCCTACAAATGTCAAATTTATCCCCTATGTTCCTGGCTTCATATTGTCCATTTGGTTGCACTAAATTTAGTCAAGTTTGGTAGCATTTGGTCTCAGAGTGAAAACGGAGTACATTGGCAATTCGGTACCCTCCATACAAATTGGCCGATTAACCCCTTGTGGTACCACCCATACAAATGACAAATTTATCCCCAATGTTCCTGGCTTCATATTGTCCATTTGGTTGCATTAAATATAGTCAAATTTGATATTCGTTGAGCGTTTGCCAAAGTATGGTCTCAAAATGAAAACGGAGTACATTGACAATTCGGTACCCTTTATACTAATTGACCTAATTTTCGAATTTCAATCAATTCTTTGTAATTTTTAATTAATCGCCTGCATTAATCTATATTTTTCTCTAATATATTGTTTTACAATTGATATAATATCGGAGGAAGTTCGATCAAGTAACTATGATGACCGATGTAATCGGTAAATTCTTACCTCCATATCTTCCAATCAGTTATAACAGGTTATCCATTTAGTGGTTTCAAAACCATCGGTCTGGCAAGGCTGTCAGTTGCTAAATCTAAATCTGCCATCTGAAGTGTTATTTATTTAGCAAAAGGTTTGCCATTTCAAAATATGGCACGTTTAACAACCGAAGAACGCGTAAAAATAGTTAAAACTTACTACAAAAGTGGTGATTCAAATGTAGGCACTTTTTGTGCATTACGGGGTGACTATAGTCGTCATAATCGACCCACTACGCAAGGAATTGCCAAGATTATAAAGAAATTTGAATAGACTAGAGGCGTTATAATTAAAGCCTTTTGGGTGCTACAGCAATAGGCTTTAAATGCTGATTTTTCGAACAAAAATTTTTTCAACGATGAAGCTCATTTCTTACTCGGTAGTTACATCAACGAGCGAAATTGCCACATGTGGGATCCGGAGAACCTAGAAGTGATTGTGGAAAAGCCATTGCATCCGAAAAGAGAAACTTTTTGGTGCGAATTATAGTTTAGAGGTGTTACCTATTTAATTTAGAGCTCTATGGCCTTATGATTACCGACTTTTTTTTAGCCTGTAAGTGAAAATTATGAACTGGACGATATTTGATTTCAACAAGACGGTGCTAGGAGACACTCCACACCACCGATTTTGGCTTTATTGCGTGAGAAGTTTCCAGAAAGCGTAATTTCACTATTTGGTAAACAACAACATTCGTCAGGTTATCGCCGAAATACTGCCCGAAATCTGCGAAAAAATGACCAAAGACTACCTCAAAGGGATCCGCTGCTGCAACCACTCCAGAGGCTGTCATTTAAATGACATTGTATCTCGTACATAAGGACTAGGTCCAAGCGTTATAATAAAGTTGAACGAAATTATAGCTTTTTGTGTGTTTTATTTAACTTTACTTTTGAAACCGAAAAATTTATATCCCGCTACTAAATTCAGCTAAATTTGCTATACTCGTATGCCAAATGTTTGGTAATTTATGTTCTGAGAACGAAAACGGGTGACGTTGCCTATCCCTTTCCGTTGCCTCCCATACCATTTGACCGATTTACTGAAATGTGATTTTCCATAGTAGTTCCTAATTCGCAGCCTGACGTTACTTTAATTCTCCTCAATTATATTAATGTACAATACGGGGTAAAATGTGAAAAAATCGACGAAAAGGACATACCTTCTCTGGTGTCGCCCATAAAAATGATCTTATTTAATTTATAAATTTCTAGATTTGAAATGTACTAAGTTCACTGTAGTTGAACTCTCATCAGGCATTTAGTACAGCGAATTGGTAAGGATTGCACTGACACGCCCCTTAGAGCAACACACATAGAAATTGTTAGATTTAGCAAAAATAAGTAGTCCTTCTGCATTTCCTAATCCAAAGATTTTAGCAAATTACAATTTTGCTTCTTTTACTGGGCTTTAATTCGTATGAATGTATAAGAATATAATAAAAGGGGAAAAATCATAACTTTCTGAAGTCATCCGCTTAGGTTTAGGTGATGTTTATGTTGCCCTAAGAGGGTTATCTATTTTCAGTCGCAAAACTAAATTTGTTATAAACTTGAAGTCTGCCAAATTATATTGAATTGTGTGCGATTGAACAAAATACATAAATTTAGAAATGAATTGATTGAGTTAGGAAATCACAAAAAGAGGTTGATTATACGGTCAATTTTTCAAATTTGCCAATGATTCTAAGGCAACACAATTGACTAAAATTTAAGTAATTGCAGTCTACAATTTAGAGATCACAGTGAAGAACTTAAATTTCGATTGATCGGTCAATTTCTATGGGAGATATCAGAAGGGCTATGCCAATCGTCCTCATTTTCTTTCTCAAAAATTAGCTCACCAAAAGGATTATGTGTGCCAATGCTGCAAAATTTGGTACGAACATAAGAATATAAAAATTCAATCAGTGGGTCTGCGAAGGAGGAATCTGAAACGGCGTTAGTGATCGGTCGATTTTTCTCATGACGTACTGAAAATTACAAATCAATACAACTTACTAAAATCTAGTCTTCTGCTGCCTACTAGCTAGAAATTATAGAACAAATATTGAATTTCGAAAAATACACCAATTTATGTGTGAGTGGCAACAGAAAGGCTCTGGCAATGTGCACCATTTTTAAACATTTTGTTAATGTGAACAAATGAGACAAAATCTAGTATAACTAAATAAAAGATATAATTCTAAGAATATATATATATATTAGTATGAGCGGAAGCGAGCGGAAAAGACGTTGTTAATTGCTAGATATTTTAGAATTTTCGCAAGAATTATAAACCAATATAATGGAAACCAATACGATGTAGCCAATTTTTAATTGCGGCAAAGAACTGGCAAAATATTGAACTGCGCTAAGTTTTGAAAAGCATCTAAAAATTTCTAGTAACATGTTTTTCACACTCTTTGCAAAATTTCAATTTGTGACTGGTGTGGCTTATGTGTTTTCCGAATTTTTCAACAAACTGTGAAAATTTCACATCTGATGAACAGCCATCCTCTTGAACAGAAGCCTTAAAGTACGCTCAAGGACCCTTCAAACAGGATATGAAACAAACCAATTTCAAATTACAAACATTTCGTTTTCCTCATTTCTGAACACTACCATCCTCTTTGACAGTAGCCTTAAAGTACGTCCAGGGACCCTTCAAACAGGATATGAAACAAACCAACAAACCAATTTCAAATTACAAACATTTGGTTTTCCTCATTTCTGAGCATTTTAAATGCATGTATTTCGGATAAATTATTTCCTGACACAGGTATATAAAACTTTCAAAAGAAGAATATTTTCAGCCAAATCGAAAATTTATTGCTCATTTCTTCTTCGAGTGGATGCCGCCTTGATATGTCGATGAACACTTCAAATATTTGAATAATTGTGAATTCTATTAAAAGATTCTCAAAGTGACATTTGGGGTCATCATTAAAAAGAAGATCCCTTCAAGCAAGTCCAAAAATAGAATGCGCGTAAGATCACTTCACATGACAAATGCTTTCACATGACATTCGTGGAATGTGCGTGGAATATGCGTGGAATTTGTTTATTATGTTGATATTGCTGGGTTCGTCATAGTTTTCAATACATACTCGTTTAAGTATAGTAAAAAGTAGTTTGCAATTTTTGCAATTTCAGTCCACCGGAAATGTTTTTTGCTATAATTCCAGTGACGCCCATACATCGAGTTCGTTTTGTATCCAGACTTATTCATGTGGTTCGAAGCAATTTTTTGGGAAATGTTTAGCTTCTGGGCAAACGAAATAGTGCTTACATTACTGTTGCCCAGCAAAAACATTACATGCCAAACATCAAAATATTCGCCACCACTATCAAAGGATTTTACATTGTGTTGTCATAGGAGGTGTAATAGGTATAGGGTGGCGCACGGATCGTACTACTGTCAACTGTCAATTGCCAATGGCGATCATTATTTAAAGATGTTGAAAGAGTTTTTTGTTTACTTAGAACTGCACCGAATACGTATCCGTTTCAACAGCAACCAAACCAAACTGATTATGGCGGAGCTCCAACAAAAATTCCCAAACAAATTAATATTCAGAAACTTCACTTTTCACTGGCCACTAAGGTCACTTGGCCCGCCTGCACCAGACTTTTTTTTTATGGGGTTATGTCAAGCAAGAGGTGTTCAAAATGAAATCAAGGAATTTGACTGTCCATTAAAACAATAATTGTGGCGATTCCGCAATGAATAATTTGGTTCAGGTGTCACAAATGTGTGAATGAGCATGGAGGTCAAAATGATAAACTATTTTCAAAACCAGTAGGTTATATATAGGGTGGCGCATAAGTAACGCTAAGATTTGATCAGTGAATACATTTCTTGTTTAGGTTTTTTCCGTCTCTTTACAGAATTAGCTAAATAAAACTTGAGAAATTTATGATGGAAAGGCTCTGCACAGAACAAAGAACCAAAGTTGTTAAATTTTTCTTTAAAAGTCAGCATTCGATTATTCAGATCATATCGAAATTTCTTTTACTTTCGAAATGCTCCTAGTGCTCCAACAATTCACCGATTTGTTCAGCGTTTTGGACAACCAGGGACTGTCTGTGATCTTCCGCGTGCTGGAAGACCTCGTGCAGTTCGAAATGAAGTGACCATTGCTCGAGTGCAAGCAAGTATTGAGGAAAACCCCGAAACTTCCACCAGGCGATGTTCACAGCAGTTAGAGATGTTACTTAACGTTACGTTACTTATGCGCCACCCTTTATAATAAAATGGAATTTTTTATACAATAAAAAAAGAAATAAAAAGAACAAATAAATAAATATAATACATTGGTTAAAAAAAAACAATTATTTGAATTTCTTATTGTATTGCAATTGGTGCGCCACCCTGTACTTGGAATTTGACTACCATTCAGTCTACATACATAGTGTTTTCTGTTGTTATGTCGTTAAATATTTAAATGCATTGCTCTAAAATAATGTAGTTTTAGGATTTGTAATATTTTTTAGTGAAAACTAAAATTGTAAAAGCGAAACAATTCAATTGCTGCATCAGTCATTTCCCGGTCGTGTTCTTTCGCGTTTTGGGGACCAGAATTGGCCGCCTAGATCGTGCGATTTAACACCATTAGACTTTTTTCTTTGGGGTTTTTTGAAGTCGATGGTTTTCGCGAATAAGCCGACGACGACTCAAATCTTAAAAGAGGAAATTGGACGCTGCATTAATGTAATACCGCAGCATTTATGCAAAACGGCATTAAAAATTTCCTTAAAAGATCGCGTGTGTGCCGGCAAAGCCGCGGCGACCATCTGCCCGATGTGTCTACTTTACTTTACTTTACATTCTGTCTACTTTACGATATAATAAAGTTTCACAATTTTTTTTTTAAATATCTGTGTTTTATTTAAAATTTAAATCTTGCGTTCTTGTTGGGACAGTTAGCAATGCTACTACGTTATTGGAAGCAATCTTGAAACACTTCTGCTTTAAATAAGGAATCGGCATACGTTGCTACATTTGTCGCCAGTGGAAATGCTTTCTTTTTTGAAGTACTTACAATTTTTTTTTTTGCCGTCTTAACTATTACCATTATTTTCTCAGTAATTTTGAAATTAAACGTCCCGATCGTAATGCATCTTGCACATCAAAATTATCGCAACGGAATTGATGAAACCAAAATTAAGCATGATTGGCTGTTAAAATATCAGGTCCATAAACACTATTCACATTTTCAGCGTGGCTTGCGTTTTAAGCCACAAAAATTTGTTTTTGCTGCTGTCTATTTTTGATATGCGCTCAAATAATGCTGAATGATGCTATCGCAAAACTGTCTCAGCAGCTTTTTGAGTACACAATCTTATCTGTCTGACGCCATCTAGTGCAACTCAGAGTCACAAACTACAGTGTATTAAAGCCGTCTATCGAAAAAATTATGGATTTCTCTTTACTAGGTTATTTTACTAGGTTACTTTCAATTCGAATGAAGATGATTGGAAAATCAATTTTGTCTACACTACCTCGCATTGTTATCTCAGGTTATAGTAAGTTTGTGCTTAAAATACATACCGATGAACCCAATCGACGATGTGTTGTCTTAAGCAGATTACAGGTGATAATTGTGGAACAGTCACCGGCGCATTCTTTTTGTTTGAACTCAATTGGAAATAAGCTAAAATAGGTATTGTTTTGATGTAGCTCCCATAGAACTGAAATACTCAGTCTTAGCTCTATTGTTTTCAACTTCCGTAGTTTTTGGCAGATTTCAGTTCTGTTTCGCATATTTTGTATATATGGTTAAAATGGGATCTATATGGCAAATGATTCAAATCGGTCCACGTTATATTATAAGTCCCATGAATTTGGATCGCCCACGTTTGGTTTTAATTTAGTATTATTCGCATTTCCCATGGTTAGGTTAGGTTAGGTCAGTGTGGCAGTCTGAATAGGCAGGCTCAGTTAGACTGTATGGTCCATTGTTATACCATGGAAACGAAAGATATGGATGCCCCTAGTTTCCCCCGTTGAACCATTTTGAGCACTTCAAGAAGCTCTTAACTCGGGCAATATCCATATCATCCAGATCTTGTAGTTCCCAAAAGAAATATGAGCCCAGTGTTAATCCCCGACTGTTCGCCAGGGCGGGCAATTGCTGAGAAGATATTCTATTGACTCCTTTTCCTCTTTATCCTTACAGCTACTGCAGAAGTCACTAGTCGCAATCTTCAATCTCACTGCATGTCTTCCAATCAGACAGTGTCCCGTCATGACGGATACAAGCAATGAGACGTCGGCTTTTGATAGCGACAGCAGTGTGTGTGAACGCTTCAGATCAAGGCGAGGTCACATCCGTCTGGATTGATCACAGCCCCGGACAGACGCCCACGTACCATTTGTCGCTAAATATGCTCTATATCGCAGTAGGAGTTTGCAAGTGGCTAGTGGCATGCCCACGGACTCCAACTTGGCTGGAGTCTGTAAGGTTGTCCCTAGCTTTGCCAGCTCGTTTGCTCTGCAGTTCCCTGGTATATCCCTGTGGCCCGGCACCCACATAAGGTGAATGTTGAAATACTGAGCCGTCTCGCTAAGAGATCTGCGGCACTTCAGAGCTGATGTTGAGTTCAGGAAGACAGAATCCAGCGATCTAATGGCAGCTTGACTGTTAGAGAATATGCTAATCCCATTCTGTCACTTCCTTAATTACCTAAATTTCGACCTGATAAACGCTACAGTGATCAGGTAGCCTTCTTGCTATACATAGCCCTAGGTCTCTGGAGTAGACCTCGAAATCTACCTGGTTATTTAATTTTGAGCCGTCAGTGTAGAAGTCGACATACAGTCTTGTGCCAGGAGTTCTGTATTTCCATGTATTTCTATCTGGTATAAGTATGTGGCATTTTTTGTCGAACAGTGGTTCAGCCAAAGTACAGTCTATGGTTCCTTTTATATGAAGCATCATGTTGAGATCACACTGTGACCATAACCACTGTTTAACCACTGTGACAGCTGCGGCAGTCTGCATACTAATTATGTCCAGGGGTAGTAAATGCAAAATAACATTTAATGCATCCTATGGGGTGGTGCGGAGCGCACTTGTGATGCACAGACTAGCCATCCACTGAACCTTGTCCAGTATCCTACGGTACGTGGACTTCTCAAGAGCCTTTCACCAGACGATAACGCCATACAACATTATCGGTCTTACTACTGCAGTATACAACCAGTGAACAATGCAGGGCCTTAATCCCCATTGTTTCCCTCTCCGCCCTCTTGCACGCATATAGCGCCACTTAGGCCTTTTTCGCCCTGTCCAGAATGTTTTGAGTTTGAAATTCAGCTTCTTGTTCAAAAATACATCAAGATATTTTGCACAGTCCGCGAAAGGAATTTCGATACCCCCTAGGGAGATGGGATCCTCAGGTAGAATTCTGTACCTCCAATATATACCTCCTACACAACCTATACAAGTGGTTGACACCATTATGGTTTCATCGCTTTGAAAGTCGATATGCGAACCCACGCAACACACTTTTTCGGCGCCAGAACTTTCCATGTTTCATCGGCTACAGGAGTGCAGGATATACTATAATCAGTCATGGCCGACATGACGACATGCCTCCTACCCGAATGTGCACCTGTTCATTTGTTTTATCTAAATTTATATTCATATTATATTTATTTTGCGATTTGTATTACAATCTACATGTGTGTACTATGGAGACATTTTATTATGTGTGCACAAGATTTTATAAGCCAATCAAAAAGTTTCCATTGTTCGAAACAGAAATAAACAATATCTATTGTATACGAATTGGTTCTACATTTCGCTACTATTCAAAATGATTATTTTCAGTAAATCTAAACGTTTTCAATGATAGAAAACAATTTCCACACAAGAAAAAAAAAAAACATTTTCGATTTCATTGTACGTCCTCGCATATGATATTACTAAGTTATATCTGAATATAAATATGTTTATGTACGCATTTGTATATGTTCTACTTATCTGCCGGCAGTATTTAGAGCAAAGTGTGTAAAACGAAGGAACCAACTCGCAGATATTGCTTTACAACATGCGAGTGCATATGTTCGCAATTTTGTTATAACAAAACAACATTTGCATAAAAAAAAAGATTCGCTACGAAATGTTTTAGGATGCGAGCGTGGGAATATCAGACACACAGCGGAATATTCAGACATCTGATTGCTTTTTGTTTTCATATTCCGTCCGTATCGTCGAAAGAAGTCTAGAGAAAATTAGGAATTTGAAAACATTCTTGTTTCTATATGTATAGATTTCTTTGAAATTTGGCACGTTCCATTGAAGAGACCAGAAGAAGTAGGAAATGAGAGAAAAAAATGACGATAATATTTATTTTTATTCGTTAATAAATCTGTTTGTACCCACATGATGGCTCAGTACATTTTGCGTTTGCTTTATGTATATGTTTTCTTCATGTACATATTTCAAAGATAATAATTCAGTTATTCATACTCAAGGATGATTCAGAAGCATCCATAATTGTTGGTCTAAAGTTTACGGACAGTCCTGAATACTCTGTCATTGAAGTGGATATGCCTACACATATAGATGATGCTGCAAATGGATATCAATCAAAAAT
Organism: Philornis downsi; assembly: GCA_019455685.1. Taxonomy (NCBI): domain Eukaryota; kingdom Metazoa; phylum Arthropoda; class Insecta; order Diptera; family Muscidae; genus Philornis; species Philornis downsi. The sequence goes on along the minus strand of JAHXMU010000118.1, from coordinate 4,942,896 downwards.
ACGACCAAATCGCCAATTGAATAAATTTATCTGTTTTCCTCTACCGATAGCTATGATATGACGTATAAATGATGGCATATTTTTTAAGTTTCAAGGCGCCACGCTGTTTAGTATTTTTATTTGAACCATTAAAATTGAACAATCTCAGTATAAACATGGAAAAAATTGGTCGCCGATATGTAATTCAATATTTCAGTTTGAACGGCCTCAGTCCAAGCAAAGCTACATTCTACTCCGGGGGAGTCTGTTCCTTTGTTACCGACTCTAAAATATTAGGTAGCAGGTTTTGAAGGAGGGTGTACGAGCTGCCAAAGCGAACACAGTTGAGGTGTCCATGCCAGACATGGTTAAGAAAATCCACAATATCGTATTGGAAGATAGTTGGCTAAAGTTGCGTGAGCTAACTGAAATGATAGGCATTTCAAAAAAGTGCTATACATCGTACATTGACCGAAGATTTGAAGATGAGAAAGGTTTGAGCAAGACGGGTGCCGCGCTTGCTTTTAATAGAGCAAAAACAACGTCATGAAGATGTTCCAGCAGGCTGTTTGGCGGTGCTCCACTGCAATAATGCCGAATTTTTGCGTCCATTTATAACCATGGATAAGACATGGATCCACCACTTCACGCCTGAGTGAAATGAACAGTCTAAACAGTGGACTGGAATGTATGTTTGTACATTTGAGTCTGTATTCCGGATGAACGTCTAAACCAAAATTCTTTACATTTTCACAGTGTATTTATATCTCCCAATCAAGTTCTAATATAGCCGACAAGTGTTAGGTCTTCATTGGACAAATAGGCGTGACACCGCCCATACAAATAGCATTTTTAAAATACCATATCTAGTGAACTATGTATTAGAGGCATGAAAAAGAGGTTTAGTACGTACGAGTATGCTACTGATATAAAAGAAATATGTTGAAGTAAAAAGTGCGCGGTGCTCCGAATCTTTTTTAATTTCCATATGGTGGCCAAAATAACCGACCTATCGTTATAACAATTTAATGGTATGTTACTTTATATATCACTAAATTATCATATTTCATATCAGATTAAGAGCAGAAAAATCGGGCGTGTTACCATCTACGTCATTTAAACATTTTATCGGCTGGGTCTCAAGAACTATTGTACGTACAGAAATGCAATATGATACGTATGCAACTGATATAGAAATAAATTCTTCCGAGCAAGAATTGGACGGTGCCACATCCCTTTTAAAAAATTGCTCTTACCAGTTCAAGTAACTGACCGAATGCCATAAATATTTTACAGTATTAAGTAGAGATTAGGAAAAAAAGAGTTGCATTGCTCAAAGGTCTTAAAATTTTGAACGTGTGTGTCTGGTGACATAAAAAGGTATACAGATGATATTTGGTATATACATCTATGCTGCTAATAAAATAGAGTGAAATATTTGCCAGCAAAAAATCCACTAAAATTATCATATAATTTAAACAGTTTGCTGCTATCAGTCTTGAAGTTATCATAAACTCTGTTGACCTTAATATCGCCCACATAACTTAGCGATTTAAATGACCATATCTCAGGAGCTAATAGAGGTCCGAAAACGTTAGTTGATACGTGTGCAATTGATATAGAAAATAAAATGTCCCAGAAAAATGTGGAAGGTACCACAATCCTTTTTGAAAAATCAATGTTGTAGCCAAAACAGTGGTGATTCATACTAAACGAGGATTTTAGCGACCATATCTCATAAACTATTACAGATATATATGTCATATTTGTTATATACGAGGTGTTTTAAAAAAATAAGATGAATTTTCAAAGTTCGCGGGACACGCATATGCGACTTTCGATTATTTTATTTATTTTTATGTTGGTACACTGGTTTCGAAGATATGTTGACGGTTTTGCGTGTTTGGCGATTTTCTGCAATCGAAAAAAATGGATCAAGGAAGTTACATCAAATTTCGTGTAAAAAATGGAATTAAGTGTTCACTTGAAATGTTGCTGAGGATGTTGATTATCAGTTGTCTCATGCCATGCAATCTTTTCGGAAATTTTGGGTATGAAGCTTATGGCAGCGAAGTTCTTTCCAAAATTGCTGAATTTTGACCAAAAACAACGTCGCATGAGCATCGCTCAGGAATTGCTGAATGACGTCAATGATGATTCAGATTTGCTTAAAACGGTCATAACTAGTGACGAACCATGGGTGTATCGTACGGTTATGACATCAAACCAAAGCCCAATCGTTCCAATGGAAGAGTCCAGGACAGCCAAGAACAAAAAAAAAGCACGCCAAGTTCGATAAAATGACAAGGTTTTGCTCACTGTTTTCTTCAATTACCATGGCGTAGTGCATCAGGAGTTCTTACCACAACGTCGTACGGTAAGAAAGGAGTATTACCTTGAAGTTAAGCGCCATTTGCGTGAAGCAATACGAAAAAAATTCATGGCTGTTGCATCACGATAATGCACCTGCCCGGTCATATTTGCCTGTGAGAGATTATTTGGTCAAAAACAACACCGTTATCATGTCTCAGCCAACAGATTTGGCCCGTTGCGACTTTTTCCTGTTCCCAAGATTGAAGAGACCCGTGAAAGGACGGCTTTTTGCGACGAGAGAGTTTAAGGACATACCAAAAAGTGCATATCAACATTGTTTCGAGGATTGGAAAAAACGCCGCCACAAGAGTATTATATCTAAGGAGCACTACTTTAAAGAAGATAAAGTAGAAATTGAGGAATAAATAAATATTTTTTGAGAAAAGTGAAAATTCACCTTATTTTTTGAATCTTGTATACTATTGCCATATAAGAAATAAGGTTAAAAAAAATTTGAATAGAATTCATAAAATTTTAATAATACTTAATTATGAACTTAATCAGATTGCGTCATAAAAAGATGTTATTGACAATGCAATGCAGACTATATTTTAGATAGGAAATGGTGTATTATATGATTATAAATGAGGGGGTTTCTCCGCTTTAGTGATGACTTTGCAATGCAGGCCATATCGCCATTAAATAAAAAAAAAAAATACTATTTTCCAATTTTGTCTACTATTCATTTAATTTAACTAGCATTAGGATGGGTAGGGATTGAGATATCGGAAGTCACTACAAAAATTTGTCCGAATTTGTAATCAGAATTAAAAATGACTAAAGAAGGAAAAGTATCTCATCAAGTTATGAACAACGATGAGCAATAGGACTTCAAATTAAAGCAATTAAAAAAAAAATCTGAAGCTCAGCAAAAACATAGTTTCTTCATGCGAGAATCGTCTTTGACTAATCTTTAATCGTTGGCCGCTTAACTTTTTTTTTTTAAATATTGTGGAAAGAAGATCGAAATCTTAGCAATTCAGGTATGTGTATTTTGATGTCTCGAAAGATTTCACTTTATTCTGACGACCGTTTGTTTACAATTTTTTTTTTTTAAGTTTAAAAGTAATAAATTTAACGATTTAATGAGTTGAAAAGCTCTATACTTGGTGCTTCTAGTGTACAAATTGTATGTACTAAATTTTGAAATCAAATAACTTTAGCCGCTGTCGGTCTAACTGAGTTCACACATGATATTGTTTTGTACTATACTTTTCGGCACATTAGTGTCGAAATTGTTGTACGTTTTAGGAAATTAAAATAAATACTCCTGGGTATAGGGGTGAAGAGGCATTCCAGCTGCGCGTGAAAAGTTGAAAAGTTGATTTTATTATGCAGTTATTTTTGTTGTATATTAATACAATTTCCACGTCATAGAAGTGCGCAATCATTAAATTTCCAAATTCTTCGCAGATTTAAATGCGAAACTAAATATTGAAGTCGTTATTGTTAAGTCTATGGAATCAAAACCTAAACAAGAAAACCGATATTTCAGTGTCAACAGTATGCTTATTGCTGCATATGTGTTCCTGTGAAACTTTACTAGGTCAGTCTCTTTCGTAAGTTATCAGACAGAAACTTAACGAGAATTTTTTAGTATGACACAATAACTTCAAGAAATGCATCTCCCAAAAACCCCCAAAAAAACTTACTTAAATTTGTCAGCTATCGCATCGTTATTCGTTGACTTCATCGCTGTATTTGCATGTTGCAATTCCGTAACGTCTTCTATAATCTCTATGGTCGCTTTGCCACTGCCCACAACGCTATCATCAACACTCTGTCTCCTTGGCGAAGATCGACCGCTGCCACCCTCAACATGAATTGGAATGAAGTGAACATTGCCCATAGTATTGCCAGTGGCGCCATTTATGTTAATAATGTCACGTTCCGCACCTGACTCAGAGCCTGCGCTACTGCCTCCCATCGCCCCGCCAGAGGCATTTGACGAATTGCTACTTGAGTTCGTCGACTCGACAACAACATCGGGTAGACTTATGCTTTCAATGCAAACAAACCGTTCGGAGGGATCGAGGAATTCAGGCGTTTCAACGAAATCGATCAAATCTTCGCATTGCATTAGAGTTTCATCGCAGTCCGTGGAACTGCCATCGCGCACGAAGTGGTGGAAATTATGTTGGTGTTGTTGCTGTGTCCGATGCATGGCAGAACTAGCAGATCCACAATCACCTTCGTTTATATTTATAAATCTGCTGCTATTTGTGGCAGATGCAACGGATTCCCCCATGCCAGAATCGGGAAAACTTGCACTCAAATTCGAGTCTGTGCTGTTGCTAGTGCATATGTCGATACTCTTTGGATGCTGACGATCTGGACTGAGAGATTCTGACTGCTTGCGTTGAAATTCATTGTCAAGGTTGACGGCATGAGTGGTAAAGGCAGACCCTTGCGTGTTGGTATTTTGCTTATGAGTTTTTGGGCAATCATCGGTTTCATTACCCTCGTCCTCTTCATCATTTTCTTCCTCCTCCTCATCATCATTATCATCGTCATCTTCTTCTTCCTCTTCTTCTTCTTCTTCTTGTTCTGGTACATCTTCTAGTTTCATATAATTATAACGCATTTGCGAGTACATTGACGTCGGTGACGGAGAACGATATGAACTTGGCGTATTGGCCATTTGTGTTGTGCTGCCATGCTGGCCCTCAACTTTATTGCCGTACTGTTCATGTTCTTTGTTTGCGGCTTCATTGCGGTGATCACTGAACTCTTGATTTTCAAGTTCATAAAATTCGTCTTTTTCGCTGTAAGTGCTGCCATAACTCTTGGCATCCCCACAACCGGTACCGCTGCAATCCACCACGGTGATTGTGGGCACACTTACACTATGCGATTGGACTCGAGTAAAGTTACTTCCGGCTGCGCTGTCATTCGTCCGAGGAATCGGTGATTCGCGAAAGGCAGGTATTTGGGCGGGCGACGAATTGGAGACATCACCTTTGGTATTCTTTTGACCCATGTCGGTCGTGGTTGCTGTTGGATTTACTTGATTGGTTGTTAATGACGCGCGATCACGATTATACCCCGTTAAATTTTCATAGTGACCATCGTCACATGTACCGTTATGCGATGGCGTACAGGGCGAAGCACTTTGTTCGTCGTCGTTGTGGTCGTTGCTGTCCGTTACTTGCGCGATCACACTTACGCTTTGCTCGATGACCGGAGAATGATTAATGTAATGATGCTCATCGTTTTTACCGTTACTCAGCTGTCGTGGGGCATGCTCTTCTCTTTGCTGAAGAGATGGTCCGTCATTCAGTTCTCTCGTTGCGTGCAGCTGTTCTCTGTTCTCTTGGGCTGAATTACTATGATCATCATGATGTTCACACTGCTGATGAACATCAACGTTCAGTTGGACTTGGGTGAGATCGGAAAGGCTATAATTAGACGTAGTCATTTGAGTAGTGGTGGTATTAGTATTGGTTGTATTCGCGGGTTCGCCGTTCGTCTCAAGGTGTGTTTTTATAGGCACTTCTCCTCCAAGGAGAACATTGTGGACTTGTATATTAGTGTCGTCATAGACAGAATTACTATTATTACTTTTATTGTTATGGCCGTAACTTTCAGAATTTTTAGAGGGCGATGCTTTGTTGTCTAAATTATGATTGTTAGCAGTGTTGGCATTGCTTGAGGTGTTGATATTGTTGTTGCTTTGTTGTTTATTGATTGCTGCAACAGGTGCACTTGAGGCATTTGTTGATTGCATTTGCGGCTGTTGTTGATTCTGTATTTGAGGGTGCTGTTGCTCTTGATGAAGAGGGTGTTTTATCGTTATTCGCAGTTTTTGCGGCTGAAAAGGTTGCTGCTGCTGAGGCGTCTGGTGTTGCTGCTGCTGCTGCTGTTGACTTTGTATCTGTGAATTACGGTTACGATTGTGATTACGTCCACGCGCCATATATACGTAATATTTTATTAAAAATGACTTCCTGCACTTTTTCTGTTTCTTCTTCTTTTGTATTTAATTGGCCGATCTGACGCAATTTCCCCGAAATAGCTTTAATTTTACACATGTATGTTAAATTGGAAATCAACGAATAATTTGAATATATTGCAATAATATTCTTGGCATTGATTTGCTCTGCTTTTATTCCAAGATTTTCACATATTTGCACTTTCGTTTTTTCTTGGCAGTTTTATCACTTGTTGTATAGTTTTCGAGGCATTTCAAATGGCCCTAAATGGCCATAAGAATCTATGTCTAATTGTCAGTTTTGTGCGAAATTTTTTAGATTGGCAGCAAACCGATTTGCCTAAATGTTATTTGTCGACTGCACTACAGGAAATTGGCGCTGATGTCGTTTATCTGTCGCTGCTGTCCGGTGTCAGTTCTATCTCTTGGTTTCTTTGTAATTCTTAAACATTTTCACAGCACTTTCACGTTCTTTGTTTGCTTCTCTATGCAATGAGTCGATCCACTTATCAACTGCGTATTGATTTGTTTCGATTTGCAATAGTGGAGCACTTAGTTCTGATCTACTATGGATTATCTAATGTCGTTGCCAATTCGTTCGTTATAGGTAAATAATTATCTATCAGATAATATATATATGCACATACATACATATATATTTGTATGAATGCCCGTACTAAATTCTTTTCGCCAATCGTAAAATAAACTAAGACGGCACAAGCCACAACAAGACTGTGCCACCGCCACTCGGACTGTTCGTTTCGACTATACTGTTTGGTGTTATAAAACATTGCCTGTATCAATCTTCAGAATGTCTATTCAGAAATGAACCCAGCAAACATAGGCTAATATTGTTGTGTTGAGGTTTTTTGCATATTTTTCATGATTTCTATTTCGTCGAAAACATGATTTTGACTGCACACTTCGAATCACTTGGATAGGTTCAAGGAAAACATTTCTCTAATGCTAACCAGTGTACAATTGTACCAGTTTATATGGCTGCATCTAAATCTTAGCGTCCTTATATGATGACAACAGTTGAAGATAAATATAAATATATAAAATAAATAATATTTGGAAGGGTTACCGCTAACAAATGTACATGAAAAGGAAGGCTTCTTTTTCGACAGTAATACATTGTCGTTTATAAAAGGCATAAGAAGTCACATTGTCCCATATGTGGATTATTGTCTTTATATGAGCAAGCTCTTCTCTGTTGGATCAATTTGTCCCATTTGTAGTAGTTGCGGTCCATAGTGTCTATAACGATGTACAGTGGTGCGCAAAACAAAAGCAGCGGAATGCATAAACATTTTAAAATCGTATTTTTAACTATGTGCACTCTCTTACTGGACTTGCTGTGTATAGCGTTAAACAGTTTATATAGGGTGATTTTTTAATCGCAGTTTTTTTTTTAAATCAAATAAAAAACTCAAATTTGCATCATATACAGGGTGGCGCAATAGAACGTGCATATTTAAAAAATAGATTAAAAAATAAATACAAAAGGTACGGTTAAAATAAATCTAAGGCATTGTAGAGTAATAAATGGAGTTTATTTTTTAAAAATAACATCATCTAAATGGTGACCCTCTCTACGGCGGCACTCCTCTAACCGCAAACGAAAATTATTGAAAACTTTCTTCAGTAATACTGGTGTAATGGCTGCCATTTCACCACGGATATTCTCCTTGAGCTGAACGATGTTTCTTCGATTATTACTGTAGACTTTGTGTTTGAGGTATCCCCACAAAAAAAGTCAAAAGGCGTCAAGTCTGGACTACGGGGGGGGCCATGGGATACCACCACTTTTCGAAATCAGTCTGCCAGGGAACATCTGCTTCACCACCGACATTGAGTCATTTGATGTGTGACAGGTAGCTCCATCTTGTTGGAACCAAGTTCAGGAATTCACTATTGTTGAACTTTCAATTTCTGGAGCCAAAAATCCGTCCAACATATCAACATAGCGTTCCGTATTAACCGTGACGTTTTGGCCCCGCGCATTTTCGAAGAAAAAAGGACCAATTATTCCTCTGCCAGAGATTGCTGCCCATACTGTCACTTTAGGACTACGCAATGGTTTCTGGTGTTTGATTTTGGGATTTCCACTGTTCCAGTAACGACAATTTTGACGGTTTACGAGCCCATTCATAAGGAAATGAGCTTCGTCAGAGAAAAGGATATTGTAAAAATTGGAAAATCGATTAAGTATTTCATTAGCAAATGCGAGCCTTGCTATGAATTCAGACTCTTTCAATTCTTGTGTTAATTGCAGCTTATATGGATACAGTTTAAGATCCAATGTTAAAATTTGTTGCAAACTTCGTCGCGATAATTGTAAGACAAATGATCTCTTGCGAGTCGACATTTATGGATTTCCTCGTACTGACTCCATAACTCTCTCAACATTGTCTTCGGTCCTAGATGTTCTTGGGCGACCATTTGCTTGTGGTTTAAATGTTGAACCGGTCTCTTCAAAACGCTTTACCCATATTTTAATTAAATTAGCACTCGGAGCTTCACTAATTCGCCGTAGTCCATATTCAGCACAATGTAGTCCCCTAGTAGCAATATATGTCCATACGGGCTTTAAGACGCATTTGTAGGTTTTTAATTTGTTGTCTAGGGATAATTTGGATTTGCCATTCAAAAGCCAATTTAAGGATCTTTGTTTGAGCCCCAAGGCCAGTCTTTTTGTAAATATATGCTTTCTCCAAGTTAGTGTTCTGTCCAAATAAATGCCTAGATACTTTGCATCATTTGCTTGAGGTATTTCAACATTATTAATAGACACGGGAGGGCAACATCCTCTCCGAAGTGTAAACGTTACCTGAACCGATTTCGTTTCGTTTGCCTTTATTCTCCATTTCTGCAGCCATTTTGTTATGGTATCGAGATGATTTTGCAATTTTCTAGATGCTTGATCCAAGTTGATATCAGTGGCAAGAACAGCTGTATCGTCTGCAAACGTTCCGATAAGAGTCCCTTCTTCTGTGGGTAGGTCCGAAGTGAAAATCAGATATAAGGTAGGACCAATAATGCTGCCCTGAGGTACTCCCGCATGCGATTTAAGCATGTCCGACATGTCTTCGCAGCAATGAATAATTTTCTGATCAGTTCATCATATTCAAAGCCAATTAGTTATATAAAACAAAATTGAATTTTCTATAGAATAAAAAAATGAATGAATGAATGAAAAAATGTATTTGAATTTCTTATTGTAGAACAATCGATGCGCCAGCCCGTAGTAAAACAGCTGTATGAAATCTCCCTGACCTTCTACATAGTATAAAAAAAAAACATATTCAAACAGTCTAATTCTATTATTTCATATTCACTGCCAGTAGACCTTAGTGAGGCGCCATTCATTTGGCTTTGTTTGCTGGGACATATTTTAATTGTGCTATGCAAATGTTTTATGTGATTGCCTGCGGAATTAGTCTTTGCCGTTTTCACTGTACATTTTTTACTTGTTTGTTTTTGCTGCTCTGTTTTGTTACTGTTTATATGCTAAAATTATATTTTTCTTTCCCATTCCATTTTTTATGTCATTTTGACAAACATAAGTGGAAAGATTTCCTTCACGCTGTAAATAAATATCTTTCGACGGACGGACGCATCGCTCACAGTACGGACTTGAGTTTTCCAAACACGAAGCGGTCCGCGGATCGTTTACAGCCCCTTGAGGTGTGTGCGATTGTCTGACAGAATATCGTGATCTCGCACAACTTTGGGCTCTATAGATGGAAGAGAAATAAATATCGGTGATGCTCTCATTAAGTGCTACTAAGTAATTAATTACCTGCTCCAAATAAATACGCTCTCGCTATCATACTCATTTTCACCGCAATAATCTCCGTCATCATCATGACAATCATCGCTATTCCTGCTAAACATCTATTTTTGATTCAAAATGCATCTCCTATTTTTTTGTTATTAACTTTTGCTGAATTAGATTGGCTCTCTGTTATTTTTAGTTCTCAATTTAGTTCTTTGGAAGAGATCCTCTTGTTGTACAAACTGTTTTCTGTTAAAAACTGAAAATTTTCAAATGTGATTTTGGTGTTCTTTACTTACTATTGTTTGTATATTTTCATTTGGTCTTGGTTGGTGTCTGACGTAGGCGAATCTAAATAAAACATCACCGATTGTTTATAATTAATTTTATAGGTTTTTATATGTTTATCATAAAGATTTTGCGATTTATCGGACATATAAATAAGAAGCAGTATATCGAATATTCACTACCAAATTAAGATGGAATTCCATCAATTGCCTGAAAATGTTACAGTTGGGCATTGAAGCATTTGCATGTTTTCTAAAATAGAATTTTAAAATATACAAAAATCTTAAGTTTAATTTCTTATTTCGTTATACGGCAAAATACGGCGTAATCTTTGTACCTAAAACTAGTGAACGTGATTTCCAATGTTTTATACAGGGTTATTAATTTGGCGAAATTAATCGAACAATTCGAACCATCGGTTTGCCTTAAGGGGGTATTTTAAGCCGAAGTAATGCCGTGATTTTTGTTAGATAAAACGATTTTTCATTTGAAGACCGAAACCAAAAGTAATAACAGACGCAATTGGATAAGATAATTTGGATAGCTTCGATAGATAATTTTTATGGGAGATTCCAGGTTATCCAGCTGATTTTTTCCCCTATTTTATCAAATATTGCAATTAAAAGAATTTAATAAAAATCTAAGTAACTGCAGTCTACTAATCAGGGATTAGAGGAAGAACATTGAATTTCAATAAATTGATTAACTTGTATGGGAGGTAGCCTAATACGTGTGGCAATACAGTCCATTTTCTGTTTCAAAAATAAGCTTATTAAAATCAAAACAACAACTTAAAGATATTAACCTAAAACTATATGCAAGTAAAATATTCAAATGTATTATGGGAGGTATCGCAAGGGACGTGGTTACTTAGTTCACACACCTTTTCACGATTTGCAGAGAATTATAAACCAATACATTGAATACAAATTTTGGATATTGGAGCTTAATACTCAGGAATTACAGAGAAAAAAATTTGATTTTGGAATATTAATCAATTTGTGTAGGAAAGGTCACATCAATGGCGTTCATTTTAATTTCATGGCTCTAACTTAGTAAATGCCCAACGTTTGCAAACTCAATTAAATTAAATCGCAACAGTGTAAAAATTATGAACTGAGGAATATATAGATTACAAAGTGTGCTCAAAAAAAAGGTGAATTTTCAAATTTCGCGGGATACGTTATATGTACAGATGAGATCGATTCATCTAAGCATATGATCAATCAAAATATAAAATCAAGAAAGAACTTTCCATGCAATGCAGGGTTACGGTTTGTTCCGACATGAGTATACATTATATTACCCGAAACGAATCAGGACATTTTATTTGTTATTTTTATGAAAAAAAAAAAAAAAATATTACACAAATATTAACATGTTAATCGGATTTTAAATATTAATGCTTTAGAAAAGGAGTCACTCGGTTTCGGACCGTTTTATGGGTTTGCATTCTTTAATAGTAAATAAAAACGTTTACAATTTTTTCCTAAGGCAACTGGTGCCAATGGCAGACAAAAGAAACGATGTGATTGCATAAAAATTTCACTTTTTTTGTAATTCTTACGAATTCTTGAATCGAATTTAATTTGGAATATGTATCTTACATTTAGCACGAATAAAGATCTCATCTGCTGAATTTTAGATTATAAAACGCAATAAAAATTTAATATACCTAGGCTGAAATTACAGAGTAACGCACCAATTGCAACACAACAAGAAATCCAAACAACCTTTTTTTAATCAGTGTATTTCAATTATTTTTTCTTATTGCATAGAAAATTTAATTTTATTTTATATAATCAATTGGTTTCGAAGATGTTAGACCGTAAGTGACCTCCATGCTCATTCACACATATGTGACAGATCAGAAAATTATTCAATACAGTCAAATTCCTTGGTTTCATTTTGTACACCTCTTACTTGACACAACCCCATAAAAAAAGTCTTGTGCAGTCATGTCAGGTGACCTTGGGGGTCAGCAGAAAGTAGAGTTTCTGGATATTCATTTGTATGGGAGCTCCTCCACAACCAGTCTGGCTATGTGTGCCGCTGTTCCATTTTGCTAGAAGCAAAAAAATTATTTTTTAGATATTTTTTGCTAGTTCTATTTTATTTGTCGCGAAAGTTTTGCCTTTTTCCATTAACAAGTTCTGACAACAAAAACCAGCCGACCGGACGAATGAGTGGTGCTAGTAGCTTGAAAATTATTATTTTTTTTTGTTATTTTTGTTTTAAGTTTCAAGGCGCCATGTTGGTCAGTATTTTTATTTGAGCCATCAAAAGCAAACGATCTCTTTGTATTTTTAAAATATGGAAAAAGTTGGTCACCCTTATGTAATTCAATATTTCCATTTGAAAGGTCTCAGCCCAACCAATATTAAAGCCGAGCTAGATTCAACTCAGGGGAGTCTGCTCCTTCATTTACGACTGTAAAATATTGGGTTGCAGAGTTTAAATAAGGACGTACGGACTGCTAAGACGAAGTCCGTAGTGGTCGACCATTTAGTTGACCATGCCAGACACGATTAAAAAATCCAAAAAAATTGTGTTGGATCGTCGGCTGAGAGTGCATGAGTTAGCTGAAATGAAAGTCATTTCCAAAACTGCTATATATTGTATATTGACCGAATATTTGAAGATAAGAATGCTGTGTGCAAGACGGGTGCCGCGCTTGCTTTCAATACAGCAAAAATAGCGTCGTGAAGATGTTTCAGTAGAGTGTTGGGCGACATTTCACCGCCATAAAACCGAATTTTTGCGGATGAGACATGGGTTCACTATTTCATACCTGAGACAAAGGAACAGTCAAAGCGGTGGATTGGAATGAGAGAATCGTGTCCAAAGAAGGCGAAGGCGGTTCCATCTGCAGGCAAGATTATGGCGTTTATTTTTTGGGATGCGCATGGGACTATTTTTATGGATCACTTTTAGAAAGGGTTTTTATTGATTATCTTTATACACGGCGAAAATAATGCTAATTTATTGCAACGTTTGGGGAAAAAGAGACTGTTATTTCATGAAAACGATGTGTTGTTATGTTATCTCACCACTATATATCGATGGCCAAAATTATTTAATTAAAGTTCAAATTGTTTCATCACGCACTATATTCCCCAGATATAGCTCCGTCGGACTATTTTCTATTTCCAAACGTGAAAAATTTCTCGATGATGAAAGATTTGCCAACAATGAATGGGTGGAGTCCGTGGTCCACTACTTTAAGTAGCCATTAAGTAGTTCTTACTGCACACAGGGTATAGAAGCTATTAAATATCGCTGAAAAAAGTGTATCGAGCTAAAAGGACATTATGTTGAAAAAACAGACATTTTTTCCCAAATTTTTTGTGTCTCCTTTCTTATGTTGGCTAGTTTTGGCACCGCCCTGATAGTTAAAAAAAATTGAAAATATTTTCACGTTGGAATTGTCGTTTGATCTTATACTTAATTTGGCTAAGCCGTCACAAATTAACGTAAGCATGATCATTAACAGAGGAACACAGCTGTAAAAATAAAATATGATTATGATTTGTTTGCGTGACGACATATTCAGTATTCGTTCAAAGAGAGTTTCTGAGTTATGGCTTTATTATTATTAATATTTTTTTTTTTTTTTTTGAATGAATTGATCATTAGTGGTTTTCCAAAAATTGGAATTTTGTTTGCCTTATTATCACATTTAATATCAGATGATTTAACTTTATGATTTGATTTTTAATTTAACAATAATGCGAGTATTATTATGTAAAACAGCACGATTACATAGAAGTGATAGTTGAAATAAATATGAAATTGTGTTTGAGCTCTGCAGTGGATAATGAAATGTTCGTAACTGAGTGAAGAACAACTATTAACCATTGTATTTAATGCTTCAAATGTTGATTGGATATGAGAAGGAACTCAAATATATCCCATAAGTATCAACTCTTTAGACTAAATCCTGTATTAAAGAAATGGGTAAAAGTACAAATGTTATGCTACCGCATAGCTTGAAGAAAATCGCTTACTTTCCAAATCAAATTTGTCTAGTCTTCCCAAGTTCATTTGGAAACTACAATGTATTTAGATTAAGATTATCTGTACAGACATTAGCCATTATAAAATTTTATTGCAAAAACATTGCCAATGAAATTGCAAAATAAATTCAGTTATTGTTAATAGATGAAATTAAATTAACTTTGCTAAAATAAAGAATTTATATATAACTGCTATAAAGTGTCAGAAAGGAAATGAGCAGATAAGGCTATGAAAGAAATGTGCACAGTTAAAATTCCAGTCTTTTTTTTTAATAAATTGCTCTGCCAATGGCGTTGAGCAAAGCAATACGAAAATGTCCCTGAAACAAATTGTTAAACAATATACAAAAGCAAAACAATTTTAATTTTCCATTTTCATTTCCTTCGTTAATTTAAAAATAATAAAATTTTATTCATTTCAATGCAGAGCATTAACAACAGACCGAAGGGGGGAAATTCAGCGAAAAATATGGCAGGAAAAAAGCAAAACGTACAGTGTTTAAGCAGAGGCATTTACCTTGTACTGGTATATGACAATTAGTAAAGAACCAGTACAGAAATATGTACTGGCGCAAAGTGGATGCAGTCCCAAAAAGAGAGTGGGAAATCAATTGATTAAGAAACGCTTTGAAATAGTCCCCTTACTGCATTTAGTACAATTGAATGAGGGATATGGATACAGGAGTACATGGGTTAAATTAGGGAGATGTCAGAAATGCCAAGACTACCTAGCCAATTTTTTCACGTTCAACCAAACACAACAAGCAAATGTTATTGACAAAAATGCAAGCTACTACAGTGTTAGCGTTAATAAGGGAAAATTTAATTAAATTTTCATTAAGTCGGCCAATTTGTATGGGAGATACCAGAATAGGTATGGTGTTCAATTTTCATTTTCATAGATAACTTTATCAAACGCATGACCTGTGTCATATTTGGTTGTATTCAATGCAACTGCCTGAAAGATATGCAGCTATGAATATGTGGCGTAAATCGGTCATTCGTATGAGAAGTTCTAGAAGGGGCATGGTAGCAATACAATACAACACATCGTATATTGACCGAAGATTTGTAGATGAGAAAGCTGTGCGCAAAATAGATGCCGCGCTTACTTTTAATAGAGGAAAAACAGACCCGTGAAGATCTTTCAATAGAGTGTTTGGCAATGTTTCACCTCAATAAAGACGAATTTTTGCGTCACTTTATAACCATGAATGAGACATGGGTCCACCATTTCACATCTGAGAGAAACGAACAGTCAAAGCAGTAGACTGGAATGAGAGAGTCGTATTCAAAGAAGTCGAAGACGGTTCCATATGCATAACAACTTAGTTTGCTGCGGCCTAAGAGTTAGGAATTAGAGGAAAAAAGGGGAATGACATTGCGGCCCATCATCGTATAATAATACATGGTTAAAATTAAATTTTCGAAAATTGACCAATTTGTATGGGATATATCGGAAGGGGCGTAAGAATAACATCTATTTTAATTCTCAGGGACTACCATAATAAACTCTTAAATCTAATTGAACCAAAGAAAAGATATTAAGCTACGTGGCCGGCCCCAAACCAAGCCGACCTAACAAAGAAGACATAAAAAATGATTCCATGTTTTTTAATATAATCTTCTTTTAGCCCGATGCACTTTTTGCAGCGATATTCAATAGCTTCTATACCCTGTTTTTTTTAGTAAGAATTATCAAACCCCTAAAAAAAGCAATCATCCGCAGACTCCATCTCTTCAATGTTGTCAAATCTTTTACCATTTCTTCAGGTTTGGAAATAGAAGAGTCATTGGCATGCCTGCAGATGAAACCATCTTCGCCTTCTTTGGACATGATTCTTTAATTTTAGTCTACTGCTTTGACGGTTCCTTTGTCTCAGGTAGGAAGTGGTGTACTCATGTCTCATTTATAAATCGACGCCAAAAATTCGGCTTTGTTGCGATGAAACATCTACTGAAATATCTGCTCTCTATCTCTATCTCTCTACTGAAATATCTTCATGACACTGTTTTTGTTATAGGAAAGTAAGCGTGGCACTCATCTTGCGCACAGCTTTCTCATCTTCAAATCTTCGGTCAATATACGATGTGCGACGTGTGTTCAAAAAATAAGGTGAATTTTAATTTTTCTCAAAAAATATTTTTTTATTCATCAATTTCTATTTTATCTCCTTCAAAGTTGTCCTCCTCAGATATAATACAGTTGTGTCTTGGACCCTCATATCATCTATGGTAATGAATAAAACGCAACAATTCGGTTTTATTGAGGTGAATCATTGCCAAACACTCTACTTCACGACATTGTTTTTTCTCTATTGATTGCAAGCGCGACACCCATCTGCGCATAGCTATGGGATGTCTAGCACATTTGCAAATGCCAATCATTTCAGCTAGCTCACACTCCTTTGGAGCAGATTCCCTCAGTGCAGAATCTAGGTCGGCTTTAATATCGGTTGACCTGAGACCTTTCAAATGGAAATATAAAATTACCTAATGGTAAGCAATTTTTTCAATGTTTAAAAATTCACTGAGATCGTTTACTTTTGATGCCTCAAATAAAAATACTAAACAACGTGGCGCCTTGAGGCTTAAGACATATATTTTATAAGGCTGTCACTTTTCATCAAAATAATTTTTTTTAAACTAAACAATCTATACGTCCGTTCGGGTAGTCTTGGAACCACTCTTGTAAATGGGTTAAATCGATTATTTATATGGGTAGTAACACAACTGATCGATTTTCTCAGATTTTAACAAAAATTATATCTAAAAATATTGGAAAATAATTCATATATTTGCAGTCTTCTAATTAGGAGTTACAGGGAAAAAAATCGAATTTAACAAAATTGATCTACCAGAATGGGCGGGTAAATGTAACACATTTACATTACCCGGATACGATCTGGCGAAATATTAGACTGTGGCAAGGTATAAGAAGTTCTATCTATGGCAGTTACCTTTTGTACCGGCCAGCCAGCCCATTAGGCGGGCAGACGGATATCGCCCAATTAACTTAAAACGTCATGAAACATTTTTAATCAAAAGACTTTAGGCATCTTAGGCGCTCTCCTCTGGGTGATGCATTTTTGTCGTATCACTTGATGTATGTCTCCTTCCCTCGGGTATATTTATTGTGAAGCCAGGAATCCCAAATTTGTAAAGGCTACATCAATAATTGAACCGATATGGCTTGTCCTGGGTAAAGGAGAATGTTATTGAAAAATATAAATAAACTTTTTAACTGTAACGTATGAAAGCTCTAAAATCAATATGAAGGTTATATCAAAACTTGGGCTTATATAAACTACGTCAATGTTGTTTGCACGTGATCCGGTCAAAGTAGTGATTTAGTTGTTACTGAGAGAGTATGTGAATTGGTTGTTTCCGTTATCTAAATATAAATTACTAATTCTTAATAAGGAGTAACTGTAAGAAAGTATGGGCACACTAAGGAGGTAAACAATTTTCCATAATATTTGACGAATTTTGTGTTAAAGATGCTTGATTCAATAGAGCCACGATAGCCAAGAGTGGGAAGATAGATCACTGAAAAGTTATGTCACCGACTACTACTCGTTTTTGATGAAGGTGTTCAGACTCAATCTCCAGAACTATTTGTTCAATCTGCAAATTTAGTAAGCCGTATTATTGCATAAATATATATCTTAAACTAAAACATTCTTTATATCTTAAATTTGAAGATTCATATGGGAAAAGGGACAAAAATTTCAGTCAGATGAACAGATTTACGTATACCATCACTCGGCATCTTTCTGCTTTCTGAAACTGGCATTCTAGACCTTTGGTTTCCTTTTATAAAATAATTCGAATTAAAGTAAAGGGACATCAATTTTTAGGTTTTAAAAGTAATGTTAAATTAAACACACATAATGCTTTGATTTCAATGAAACTTTTACTTCATTATAATGTTTGGACCTTGTCATTATGTACGACATAAAATGTGATTTAAATGACAGCTTCTGGATTGGTTACAGTAGTGGGTTTTTTTGAGGTCGTTTTCGAAAAAATACTGTCCAGTGCGCACCAAATCGTCATTTTTTCCGGATGCCATGGCTTTTCGACAATCCCTTCTGGGTTCTCCGAGCCCCATATGCGACAAATTTGCTTGGTGACGTAACCACTGAGTGAGAAATGAGTTTCATCGCTGAAGAAAATTTTGTTCGATTGAAAGCTGACGTTTGAATCACCATTTTGGTAGTAAGTTTTAATTATTTTTACGCGTTCTTCGGTTGATTAACGATCCATATTCGAAAATGGCAAACCAGTCACTAAATAAATAACACTTCAGATGGTATTTAGCCCAGCTGACAGGCTTGCCAGACCGACGGCTTTGAAACCACTAAGTGGATAATCCATTACAATAAATGAAGCTAAATTTATAACTTTCTAAAACCCTCCATATAAAAAATTTGAAGGAAACATCGTTTTTCCGAAATCGTCCAAATCGTATGTGTTGTACCACAAAGGAGGTATGTCAGTGCAGTTCATTGCCATTCGCATTACTAAATGGCTGACTGCGTTGAATTTCAATAAATTATTGAATGTTAACATGATGGATAGAAACTGTTCACTATTGCAGTCTACTAATTAGAAATCTTAAAGGAAAGAATGAATTTTGGAAAATAGGTTAATTTGTACGGGATGTGGATGCGCTTTGCGTTTTCATTCTGAAATCCAGGCTTGGCAAGCCAAATCTCACTAAATTTGGTGCAGTTAACTAAGACATATGATCCTAAGAATATATGAATTAAATCTGTCATTTGTAGGTGAGATACCAGAATTTTCCTAGTTGATTCAATGAAATAAACAAACAAACACTCCGATCGCATGAATGAGATATGGGAGTGTTTCTCACATTCAGTGAGCATATGAGTATTCTGTTTTTAGATCCACTCAGCCAAACCTGTAGTTTAACGACAATTCCGGATATTGTTTGGAAAGTCTTCAGCAGCCTTGCCAAATACTTGAAGTGTTCAACAGGATAACGAGACTTTAAAACTTGCTCAGACAAACCGTCGCTCTGACAAGGCTATCAGCTGTTAAACACCTGTTTCTGCATGGGAAGTTTCCAGAAAGCATAATTTCACATTTCGGCAACGTCAATTACCCACCAAGATCATGCCTTTAGACTTTTTTGTGGGGCTACGACAAAGACCGGAACGAAAACTACCTCAAAAGGATCCACTGCTGCAATCAACCCAGAGACGGTTATTTAAATGCCATTGAATTTCTCACATTATGGCAAGATCTAAGCATTACAATAAAATAGAAGTCTCATCGAAATCATAGCTTTATGTGTTTTCTTTAACTTTACTTTTGAGACCAAAAAATGGAAAAATTAAAAGAAATATGCCTTTAGAGGGAAAATTGTTGTTCAGGAAAAAAAAACAAAAAAATTAATGTTTAAAAAATAAATCATGAAGTCATCTTAGAGTTTTGCACAAAATAATATCAAAGAATTTACAAAAGCGGTTTCATATGAATATAAATTAGTTATAGAATTCAGCGAACGCCCTTCCTTGTTCCTTCTTTTACATTTAATAAGAAATGTGCGATTTTGTATTTCGCCATGTTAGTTATAGATAATCTTATCAAATCTCAACTAGATCCGTGGCATCAATTCTATGTCCAATTTTATTTTATCAAAACCCAGTGTCAAAGCTTTGTTAATATACATTCATTTTCCCTGTGGTCCAACAAATATTTTGTATCCACATTTGTTCTATAGGGGAGGGGTTCAGATGGACAAACTATTTGCTTTACTTAATGCCACACTTCCGCTGTTGTTGATCACATTTTAAAACAGCAGCTGCTGTGACTGTCGTGAATACCTGGTGAGCGGCAGATGTTACAATCCAGCGCGGTGGTAAATGGACAAAACCTCAACAAAACAAAAGTAAACCGAAACAAACGAGGAGACTAACCGAGCAGTATCCTTGAACAGTTTTAACTATTGCAAGCATTGTGATATCAAAAAACTTTTGCAATTTCCACATTTTCATTTTGCAATTTTTTTTTCCAGCTCCTCTTCGCATTTTTACCATTATTTCTTGTCTTTTTTCATATATTATGAAAATTTGCAGAAAATTACATCAGTGCTTATAATGCGCTTTCCTCGTAGCTGCCTCTTAAGATATCTTCCTTTTGCATATATTTGCTTCATGACATTCTGCTCTGCATTTACTCGTACCTTGGAGTAAAAAAATAAGATTTCACTAGTGTTGGAAAAGTTATTCCTTAGTTGCTTAGCTGAGGTTGTGCTTCTTTCATCCTCTAAATATAAAATGTGTGGATAATGCTTTTTGTTTCATAAGCAGCATTTTAGTTTTCTTGATGCTACTGCGGTTGCATTATATGGTGGCATCAGTCCCTCGTTTCCACATCTATTGAATGTTAGAGTATCTTGTTACCATGCGTAGTATACATTTTTATACACTGCCGGGCAAAACATGTGTACAGTAAGGATCTACATAACTTAGACTTTTTTACTACCAATCAAGTCGGTCTTAACAGTAAAACAGAGAAATGAATTGCAGGTCTTAAATTACAGTGTCCGTGATTGGGAGAACAAGTGAACCTTTAATCAAAATTTGCTAAGCGATTGTCAAAATCAAAAGGTCAAAAGGAAAGGGAAGCTGTGAATTTGGTGGTAATATCTTTTATTTTATGCAATTATATCGACCAAAGTCTTGGTGCCTTCATTGCTAACATTAATTCAAATTTGTAAAGTCCTACATGTCTCTATTTAAACTTTATCTGAAGACGTCTTCGATAAGATTTTTCAACTTTGCACAGAGAGCATAACGATTGTGCGCTTATCCACTTGTTAAATTTAATTTTTGCTAGCTCATAAGTAAACAGTTTTTGCTTTATGTAATTACCAGCAAGTTCCCGCTGCATCGTACACGCTTTTTCGAAGTATAAATAGTATAAATTAATTCAGAAGTTGAACTTCTCCGCAATTTATTTATCACTGAAAGTGGAATCTATTTGCTAATTTCTGCAAACGTGGCTTTAACGGTTTAAACAGAAAGATGATTTTTTTTGCCCCACATCCACTTGAGCTAGAATTCAGGTTTCGAACAATAAAATTTACTTTACTGCCGCTACAGCTCTCTAGTCTAAACGTACGCATCATTTTTGGCCCACCTCGTCTATGGACTCTATCTGAAAATTTGTTTTTCATAAAATCCGATTTCCCTAAAGTGTGGTAAGGTGCGAGATGAATGTGACCCTTAAATTTAGTCTTTCAGTATCAGCCTTTAGATCTATTCTAGTTTAATTTTTAACCCGTTGACTTCCCGTTCGAATATT
>JAHXMU010000118.1:4888741-4911524 GCA_019455685.1 Philornis downsi | reverse complement strand
ATTTAAAAAATGAATACTTCTTTCTCACTGATGCTACTAACAGCAAAAGGTCTTTTCGAAACAAATATTAATAGAAAAAAAATTAATTCTTTACATACTTACATATAAATACTCCCAGCAAACATAGTATATTTTGTATTAATATTTACGCTCTTTTTTTATGAAACATTAGTTTGCGTGTTTCCAAAAGTTTCCATCATAAAAACTTCTTAAGGATGTAAATGAACGTTTACAAAACATAAACAAGATTTTTAATTATTATTTGTACTATTAAGCCATAGCGTTTATTTAATCAATAATGTTTTGTGTACTCAATAGTTGTACTTTGTAAAATAACTTTTGAGCAGGTTCGTTTAAATCATCAGTAGAACGAAAAATGTTGAGAAATGACTTTTGAAATTATCAGCTAAAAATTATTTACACCAAGTGGAATCTGATTTCACATAGATTTAGAAATTTGACCAGAAAATTTAAATCTTCTATTTTTGTATCTATTTTTTTATCGTTTTATGTTGACATTATTCTATAACTATTGGCCGGCTTTTCAAACTTTTTAACGACAAAATTCGAAATAGAAAATATTGAAAAAAAAAATCAGCAAAGTTTAAAGTTTAATCAGCTCTTTATATAATAATAATAATAATGATAATATATATAATAACAACACTAATAATAATACTACTCTACTACTACTACTCCAGAAATTGTGAGCTTCAAATCTAATAACGGTTATATTTGAAAACATTCACATGTAAAGGGTGTCCGTGGGGAAGGTAACTACTTTGGTTGTATATAATTCTTGATTAAATTAAAGAGAATGGATCTTATATTGATAAATGTTTTATATAATGTCAGCAATTATGTATGGAATACAATATCAGATAAATGTCCGCCTCTCTTAGTCTCACAAATGCGAGCCCTTTTGAGCACATTTTTCATTACATTCTCACACATTTCACGCGGTATTTCATTAATTTCATCACGAATATTTTGTTTGAGTTGCTCAAGCGTTTCTGGTTTGTTTGCATAAACCTTGCTTTTCATAAACCGCCACAAAAAAAAGTCTGGAACAGTCAAATCAGGCGACTGTGGAGGCCAATCAACATCACCATGTCTTGAAATAACTTTTTGTGGAAAGAGGTCTCGCAGTAATTCCACTGTAATCCTGGCTGTAAGCGATGTGGCACCGTCTTGTTGATATTACATGTTAATCAAACCCAAAGCATGCAATTGTGGCGTTAAAAAGTTTTCAATCATATCACGATATCGTTCCCCACTGATAGTTACATTTACTGTCCTGACCAAATTGCACGCCAAACTGTCACTTTTAATGAATGCAAAGGTGACTGATGAACCGACTATTCTGTTTGTTTACATATCCATTCAAATGAAAATGTGCCTCGTCACTCATTGTGATTTTTTCATGAGAATCGGGGTTGTCATGGGCGAGCTGTAACATCCTATTGGCATATGTGCGGCGGCGTAAATGGTCTTGTGGAAGAAGCTCTTGTGCCAATTCAATCTTAAATGGAAACAAATGCAAATCCTTGTGCAAAATTGTGGCCAAAGTTGTTCTTTGAAGACCAAGCTCCTGAGCACGACGTCGAATTGAGGTTGATAGATTATTTTGAACACTTTCCTGAGTAATGTTTCCAACCGATCTTGCAGTACGTTGTGGTCCATTCTTGGCCCCATTAGCGACAGACCCTCTTTCTTGGAAATCATTCACTACACGATAAAAAGTGCGTCTTGTTGGCACGTTGTTTCTCCTAAAAATTGCACACAACTTTCTCATCGTCACAGTAATCGATGATTGATTTTAATAAAATGTTTTAACGATTAAAACACGTTGGTTTATCGAATATTTTTCCATAATAAATTTGCCACGTCTCTACTTCAAAAATGACGGCAGAACAAAGTATTATACCTTCCCGACGGACACCCTGTATTTATATTTTTTTACAGAAATCAGAAACATTTATAGATTATAAACACACAATACTATGTAATATCTCTCGGTCATTCTGATCACTGAATATGATTTTTTTTTTTCAATGCAGCTGGTTGTCCATTTTTCGGTTTCAAACGTAAAAATAAATAAAAAACACATAGACAGCTATAACTTGACGAATGTTAGTTTTCAAATGTTCCAACGTTTGAGAGTTATCAGCGTAAACATGTTCTTGGACGTAGTCCTACAAAAAAGTCTAACGGTGTCAAACCGCATGATCTTGATGGCCAATTGACGTCTCCAAAACGTGCATTACGCTTTCCGGAAACTTCTCATGTAACAAAGAAAAAATCGGTAGTTTATATTCTTCATTTGAAGGCCAAGAAAAGGTCGGTTATCATACGACCATAGCGTTGTGAATTGAAATTCGGTTATCCGCCACACTTTCGCTAACAGAAGCGATATTTTCGGCAGTGCGTACATTGCGATGATGCACAGGTCTAACCACGTCTGTAACGCTTCCATGCTCTTCAAATTTCTTTATACTCTGCGCCAATTCCTTGCACTGTAGGTCGTTAATGACAACCATAATCACCTCGTAATGCACACAAAGTGGCCACGTTTGAATCACCACTTTTGTAGTAAGTTTCAACTATTTGTAGGCATTCTTCGGTTGTTAAATGATCCATATTTGTAAATGGGAAACCTTTCACTAAATAAGTAACATTGCAGATGACAGCTATTTAACAGCTGACAGCCTTGTCAGATCGGCACCACGAAAAGATTACCACGGCACCATAAAAAGATGAAACCACGAAAGAAATAACTTTGTATTTGCACATTCATGACTCACAAAAAGCTTGGCTACTGGCTCCGCTCGGGGATGTATTCTCCAGTCAATTTGTAGGATGAATTGCATTAGTAATTGAAAGCATTGGCATTGCCAATAAATCACTAATATTCAAACAATTACAGAAATTTCAGTGCAAAGTCCCTTTGCATTGGTTCAACTGTGTGTGTCGAGTGCCAGAAGGCACATGGCAAATCACAGGATTCTTGTCAACAAATGCTCTGAACTAATAACTGAACTAGTAATTACTCTGAACTAATAACTAAAACTGCATTTAACATAATTGACTGATAGTTATAAATCAAGAAGTAGATGGGGTAATTTAGACAGTTAGTATGGGAGGCATCAGAAATTATCTAGTTGAATGTGGAAACATTTTATCAAGAATTCCAATTATGTTACTAAAGTCTACTCATTAGGGTTTATAAGGAGAATTTAAATTTCACTAAATCGATAAATTTGTACGGAAGTCAACCAAACGAGCTGAGTACTGCATACAGGCCATGGTCATTTTCGGAACTAAATTTATCAAACGCACTACGAGTAACACATTTTGTTGAGCAGTATATGAAGCTAAGAATATTTGAGTTAAATTGGTCATTTATATGTTGTATGTACCGGAAGGAGCGTAGTTAATTTATCGATTTTTTTCTCAGATTTACCGGTTACTATAAAGTAATATCGTGAACAAAAATCTAACTTGTTGCAATCTATAAATTTGGAGTTACAGGTGAAAAATTGAAATTCGGGAAATCATTAATTTGTATGGGAGGTACCAGAAGGGGAGCAGCAGTGCGGTCCATTTCCATTTTTTGACACAATCCATTCAAGTCCTTAATATGTGCCAATTTTGTGAAATTTTTTAACTATACAGAAGATATGAATCTAAGAAAACCTGGGTCAAATCAGTCATTTATATCAGAGTTACTGAAAGAGTAGAGAGAGAGAGAGAGAGAGAGAGAGAGAGTGAGAGAGAGAGACAGTCGAGTTTTCCTAATTTTACCAAGAATTGGGAAGCAAAACAATGAACAAAAATTCAGGTTCATATCCTTAGTTAGGAATAGAATTTAATTTTGTAAAAATATGAGAGATATTTACTTCATTGAGTTTCATTGAGTTTGAAGTAATCGGTTAGAAGATGTTAACCTAAGAATGGGTGGCACCAGAAGGGTTATGTCTAATCGATCGATTCTTACAGATTCGACAAGATTTATAGTTTAAAATAATGGAAATATTAGGAATTACAGGGGAAAATTTAAATTTCGCAAACTCGGTCAATTTGTATGAGATGTACCGGTGGGGGCAGGTACATCTGAAAAAATATAAGACTGTGCAAAATGTTAAGTTGCAGTGTCTACCAACCAGTCTGCCGGCCAGACTTCATTTGACTTAAAAAGCGCTAAAATGCAACTTGCCACAAGATGCTTGACATCTTAGACACTTCCTTTTGGCTTTTTACATATTTGTTCGATCAAATGATATACCTTCATTCCTCCTGGTCAAGGAATGTATAAAGATATTAATATGTATTAGTTTTATAGTAGTTTTGTAAATAAATCTCTAAGTGGCCCCTCCTTTATTACCATGTAGTAACTCAAATTCCGAGAAGAAATAAATATGGAAATCAGATGTCCTTTTGGAAAACCATCATTCCAGTTTTGGAAATCTCTCCCTTTCACTCCCTTAAATGTCTTTAATTAATCAAACCAATTTGGAGATTTCTGGCATTCCACGGTGCGATTGTTTAATTTTTTACACGATGAGCACAACAAGTGCATGAAAAGCAACAAACAAAGCAACAATCCGAACTGAACCTTATTATCAGCAACCAGCATTTTTAATTGTTCTACGTTGAAAATGACAACCCTCAATAGCATTGACAACTTTGGGACGAATAAAATAAACAAAGACATTCAACGATATATTTGGAAATCTTTAAAATCTCAAGTGTTTGTTTGGATGTCGTTTGTGCGCATTTATAAGGACACCAGCACAATGCTGGAGATAAACTTTAAGAAATTGGATCCAATCTATGAATATCGGCGAGAACAAAGCTCAGGCGAAATGTCACACAATTTGCTTTACGATGAATGAAGACAGACGAGATACGGTGTTACGGAGCTCGCTAGCATAGACAGCGTAAATCGATGTTTTTACGCATCGCTGATAACATCAAAGCAGCAGTGTGGCAGCCGCCACCAGTTAAGGGCCCTGGTAAGGGTGATGGCAACAAGGACCCATCAAAGTTTAAGACTTTTTGGAAGCCACAATGGCGTATTCTGGAACGTCATCTGGGGAGCAATCGAATATTACACACGCACACCAGCCAAACAAACACAGACACCGGCGCGTAATTTCAGCAAAAGATATTGTTAAAAAGCAAAACGGAACCCGATGATGGCAATGGTTGGGCCTTCTGGCTGTTTTCTACTACAACTCTAGGCTGTTGTTGTTGTTGTAACAACCATTTCGTAGTAATTCAATGTTGAATGAACGCTTCACTTATTTCAATTATTTTTCGTTGTTGGCTGCGTTTTAAATATTTATCAATCACTACGAGTTTGTTAACTTTATGCCCTCATTCCACCAGCAGCACCGCTTTGCAAGGACTTCCCGCTGAAAATACTCTTCGTACGTTCCTCCTAATTCGTTTCGAGTGTATTCAGATTTTCCACCTCTTGGCATACATTTATTAGCCCTTGTTGCTTCAACATTTGCAAAATTACTTTCTTTTGTTTTCATTGTGTTCGTCTGGCGTGTGGAAGGATGACTGCGTTGGGTCGGAATTTGTTTTCACAAAATATTTTGAAAATGTTTAAGCCCTCCTTAAGTTGTGTTGGCAATTCAATTTGCTCCTTCCTTTTCTGTTTATCGCAAAGGTAAAATTCTTTCGCCATTGTTTTCGTTATGAATTTTAGAAAACAATCAAAATTAAAATGTATGGTAAAACGGATACCATAGGATGATGCGTCTAATAAAACATGACAGCAGATTGTTTTCAAAATTATGGTGTACGAGTACATATGTATGTCTGGTACATGGAAAGAAATTCTTGCTATATTTGTGGTAGTTTTTATAAACTCTCGCTCAGAAGTGACACCTGGACAACAAAGAACTACTTCACTAAAACTAAATACAAATGCTTAAATTTGCGTAATTTTCTAACTTAATTTAAAATGAATGTGTGATCAAAACTGGCATTTGTAACAAATTAAACATAAACTTTGATGTTTAATAGATCGAAATACTGACTAACCAATTGATTTATTAATCATTCATTTAGATTGATCATATTTATGACTCAACAATTAATCCTTATTTTGATGATAAGTTATGATAAATGATTTGACCGATTCATGATTTTTAACTGTCATGACTGACCGGTTGGCTGGCTGGTAGACATGATATTTCGCAAAAGTTGACACAACTTCATTACTACCAAATCGTAACCCGGGATTGTGAACGGGCTATATTAGTACTCCCTTTTTGTTACCTCAAATACTAATTGATCGAATTTCCGAAATTTAGTTCTTTCCTCCTATAATTCCATAGTAAAAAATTGGAGTGACATAAATTTTTGCCCATTGCATTTGTTTATAATGCTTGGCAGAATGTGTAAAAATCGACCAAATGGGACCTTCCATACAAATAGCCCGTTTAACTTATATGTTTACAATTTTGCAGGCAAAATGACGTCATTTTAATTAACTGAAATTTTCGTATGGATTCACAAAATTGAGTGTGCCTAATAGTTTCCGAATGAATGATATGAAGAATGTGTCGAAGCGACCTATATAAGGTGTAATGGAAGGAAATTTATTATTATCAAATATTCACCATCATGTTGGATAACTTGTAGACATTTGAAGGTAACTCCATTCTGCGTGTTAACAAAGTACGGAGGTATGTAATCGATTTTAAAATCATTCGCCATAGACAGGAACAGACGATAATCACCTGTTGCCAAAATTATAAAATGGATGTATAAGAAGCCCTCAACTAAGCTGTTGAAGATTCTTGCGAGGCATTATAAATGTGTGTGATCGCATTGCCCTGATGAAACGCATTCCCTCCCCTATTTACCAAAGCTGACTGCTTCTGGTTGATTGACTGCTCAATTGTTGACAATACAGGTTTGAGTTAAGAGTTTGTCGGAGGGGAGCTGCTTATAGAAGATGATTTCCTGCCATCCCCAGCTAACACGCAGCGAAGTTTTCTTGACCGTTAATCCTGGCTTTGCCGCCGTTAATGCCCGCCCAGCGCGCTTCGATCACGAACGCTTTCACTTGACGTTTTCTTAAGTAACCCATTTTTCATCGCCAGTCGAAATCTGCTTCATAAAAGGTCCGATTTTTTTTTGCGATTCAACAGTAATTCGCAAATGAAAATTTGGGTCATGAAGTTTAATTTTCATTAGTTCTTGTGTCACCCATACATCTTGTTTTTGCTCCTTTTTGTATTCAGTTGTTCCTATGTAATGTCTAGCTCCTGGACAATAGAAACGGTGCTTATATTACGGTCGGCCTTGATAATTTCCATTATTCTGTCGACATTTTCAGCAATTGGCCTTCCAGAGCGTGGCGTATTTTTGAAATCAAAATTGTCGAAACGGAATCGATCTAACTTCTTATCTTCAACCGCCTGTCTGGTGGCTGGTGTTTGCATTTATCGAAGAAAACTTGTAAAATATTATATATTTTCTCTTTGCTGGTGTTTATCTTTGACTCGTGCTCAAAACAATGCTGAGTCAAGCTGTCACAAAACTTACTTAGGTGGTGAGTAGAATAGGCATACCTATCTATGCGCGGCACGGTTCTTCTTCAATTCGTCACACCAAATTTCGATAGTATTTCAAAAGCTCGGTCCTTCCAGCAGAGTTTTGGTCTCCCTCTTCTGCGCCGGTCATCGATGGAACTTTTGGGTCTATCCTCACAACATAACCCAAACAACGCAACATGTATGCTCACACTGCTCGGCCTTTTTGAAACCACTAAATGGATAATCCGTTATATGGATTGAGTCGATCATTTGTATGAGAGATATCAAAAGGGGCGCGCTTACGTATCAGACTTTATAAAGCAGTACAATGATCAAGGATATAGTTTGCTGCAGTTTACGAGATATCGTTTACAGAAAAAAATTAATTTCGGAAAATTGGCAAAAAAGGGTCACCGCAATCCCATTCATTTTTATACTCGGACGCTACCTTAGGAAGCTCTTAATTTGTAATAAAGTTCACTGAAATTTGTGTAACTGTGCAGTGGATCGGAACTGATACAATAAGGGTGAAATCGGTCGTTTGTACGGGCGGTAAGAGAAAGGTTTCGGTTAACCAATCGTCGTTTTCAGATTTTACCAAGAGTTATAGATCAAAAGAGTGAACAAAACTACGAATTAGGGGTTAAAGGGGAAAATGTAAATTTCGGAAAATCAGTCAATTTGTATGGGGAGGTACCGGAAGAGGTGGTCTCATATAGGTGGTCTCCTGCCAGGTTTTAAGGACTGTCAGGTAATAAAAAGGTTCATAAAGATTTTCTGCAGCATGGTAGCTATAATAACATGTCATATGCTAACAGACAAACATCACTCACTAGATATAAAAAGTCATGGAAAATATTTGAACGAGGATACTTGGTGCCTTAAACGTTCCTTTTTGGGTGTTACATTTTTCTCATATTAAATGATACTTACGAGGGCGGTCTCAAATAACGTATATAATTTATTATTTTCTGGGAGAGCCTGCTCCTTCGTTTACGACTGTAAAGTATTGGACTGCGGAGTTTAAACGAGGCCGTACGAACTGCCAAGACGAACACCGTAATGGTCGACAAATTGAGGTGTCCACACCAAAAACAGTTTAGAAAAACCACAAAATGATGTTGGATGATTGTCGGCTTAAGGTGCATGAGCTAGTATTTGACGAAAACAAAAGTGCTGTTTCATCAAGATACATCTACTAGTGCAACGGCCCTCAGATTTAGCTCCCTCGGCTTGTTTTCTATTTCTAAACTTGAAAAAATGGCTCTGTGATAAAAGATTTGCCAACAATGAAAAGGTAGAGTCTGCTGTTGATTGCCATTTTTAGGAACTTGAGAGTTCTTACTATAAACAGGGTATAGAAGCTAATGAGTATTGCTGGAAAAAGTGCATCGAGCTAAAGAGGAGATTATGTTGGAAAATAAAGAACATTTTTCTCAATTTTTTAGTGTCTTCTTTGTTAGGGGCCGCCCTCGTATAATGATATATAGATTTATTTCTTTGAGTTAAGCCAAACAAGTGCACATAATGTGAATTCCTTCTATATCCTGTATATTATTCGTAGGACGTAAGGTGACATTTTTTATGCAGATAAGTGACCAGAACAATGTTCAAGTATTAAAGTACGGGTGGCGCAATAGAACGTGCATATTGCATCATCTTCTTTTGCGGGGTAGAAAAGACGCGGGCGGGGGGGCGCCTACATCGTTGGGTTGGCGGGCTCATGGAGTTTTAGTCGCTATGAATCACTTCGACGGGAAGCGTCGTGCATTTTGCGTGCGCGCATTTTACGAGAACTTTCGTTCATACATTGCTACTAGGCGACTATATTGTGCTGAATATGGACTACGGCGAATTAGCGAAGCTCCGAGTGCTGTATTGGTTCAACATTTAAACCACAGGCAAATGGTCGCCCAAGAACATCTAGGACCGAAGACAATGTTGAGAGAGTTATGGAGTCAGTACGAGAAAATCCACAAATGTCGACTCGCAAGAGATCATCTGTCTTACAATTATCGCGACGAAGTTTGCAACGAATTTTAACATTGGATCTTAAACAGTGAAAATCCCAGAAACCACCAGAAACCATTGCATAGTCCTAAAGTGACAGTATGGGCAGCAATCTCTGGCAGAGGAATAATTGGTCCTTTTTTCTTCGAAAATGCGCGGGGCCAAAACGTCACGGTTAATACGGAACGCTATGTTGAGATGTTGGACCGATTTTTGGCTTCAGAAATTGGAAGTTCAAGAATAGTGAGTTCCAGAACTTGGTTCCGACAAGATGGAGCTACCTATCACACATCAAATGACTCCATGGCGGTGGTGAAGCAGATGTTCCCTGGAAGACTGATTTCGAAAAGAAGTGATATCCCATGGCCCGCACGTAGTCCAGACTTGACGCCTCTGGACTTTTTTTGTGGGGATACCTCAAACACAAAGTCTACAGTAATAATTCAAGAAACATCGTTCAGCTCAAGGAGAATATCCGTGGTGAAATGGCAGCCATTACATCAGTGTTACTGAAGAAAGTTTTCAATAATTTTCGTTTGCGGTTAGAGGAGTGCCGCCGTAGAGAGGGTCACCATTTAGATGATGTTATTTTTAAAAAATAAACTCCATTTATTACTCTACAATGCCTTAGATTTATTTTAACCATACCTTTTGTATTTATTTTTTAATCTATTTTTTAAATATACACATTCTACTGCGCCACCCTGTATTAAACGAAGTAAGTGATTTATGACAACAACGAAAAAAAAGCTGATAAATTTGGAAAAACTAAGCTTAAAAATCAATTCAATTTAACAGCAAACTGAAAAGTCTCCTATCTAAAGAAGTTTGTTGACCAGAAGTTCAGGGCCTAGTATGGGCTGCCTTAGGGTTATCTTATTGTAAAAATTGCTCCGAAAGTTTTTGATTCTTTTTTGGCTGAAAGGATACTCTACAACAACAAAAAACGAATTAATTTTGATAACCACTTTCATCTATTCAGCATTTTCACGGTGTATGCATTTCTTTGGCCGAGTGCGAAACACACCGCAACTACCTATGCATGTATTTGTACACACATCACTTAAGGCGTTCACATCTCACGAGAAATGTGTACGTACTAAGATGTTGGTAGCATGCATAGACATCTGGTAAAGTTCTTTCCTCTGGTGAAGTTATCATGAAACATAAAAGTAAAAAGAACTTAATTTTCTGCTCATTAATATATTTATGTGGTTCGGCTTTAACTGAATGAAATATTAGTTGTTGTCTTGTCCCAACCTGAGAGGTAAACGACGGCATTGCTTTGGGGCAAATATTCCTCTACATTCTACATAATATCTGAAATTCTTGTAGGTAACTTCTTCTTTCACCCTGCCTAGTCGAGCATAGTAAGTAATAGTGTTGTTTTCCAATTTTTCACGTTTTTTTTATACAAACAGGCCACGTGTGTATGTGTGTGTGTTATGGGTGTATGCTTGTTTTTCCTTTGCTTTTCATAGAATGTAAAAAATGTACGCTTGAATTTTTCTTTTTTTAGAACAATTTAGCATAGTTTCGAATTTATGTATTGAAGAGGGTGCAGTAAAAACCGTCTTTCAAAATTCTAACAAAATGTAAAACAGCTCACTAACAGGCAGAGGAATGTCTTTTAGGAAACTAAAAAAAATGTATTTAGTTTGGAATCAAAGTTAAATCCAATGTCGTTTTAAGTTTGGAATGTCAAATTTATAAGTCGAGGAAGAAATATGTTCAACTTACAAAACATTGTCCGAAACCAGAGCAGAAGTTTTAGTCAGATGAACTGATGGCATACATGTGCCTTCAACCGATGTCCTTTTATTTTGATGCAACAAGTGCCAGTAGGGTTAATATGTGTATTTATGTGAGAGATATTGCAAGGATCCTGACTACTTGATCAAGTTTGCAGTCAGTTGCCAGTCAACTCATTGAACAAAAATTTTGGGTAGTGAAGCCTGCTACTTCAAAATTACAATGCATGAGTTGAACATCAGAAATTCGACTAATTTGTAAGAGAAATATTAAAAGGGACAATGTTAGTCGATTGCACTTTCAAATTTGACAAAGCAAACATACAAACATGACAAAGCAATACAATGGACAATTCCTGTATACGATATTGGGCCGTGCCAAATTTCAAAAACTTTCATAGAGGTTTACGACAGGTCGTAGCGAAATACATCACTCAATCGTCTCAGAACATAATGAATCACATTTAATGAAAATATACTTGGTGTTCTAAAAGCTTCCTTTTAAATTTTTGCCATATCAAATATGAAAAATAAAAAGAAATGGCTGAGCAAAATTTCATCGTCGGAAATTTGAAGTTAGCCTGGCCCAATATTTTCCAACTATTATTCCATGCCATACAAAAGAGAACTGTATGGTCTGTCTGGTTTTTTGAACTATATTTCGAGTTCCCGAAAGATTTGATTTGTTTTTTTTTTAATTTTACCATGCATTGCAAATCAATGCAATGGGCAAAAAATAAAAGTTACTGAATTTTTTGGCCATTTTATATGGGAGTTACATAACTTTCGCCATAGCATGACGTGCATTAAATTTGACTGAATTTAGTGTTGTTGTCGCTGTTTTTTTTTATAAAAATCTAACTTTTTTATGAAAACATGTTTATAAACGATTTATTGAAAGTATAGCCCATCGTTAGCTACTACTTTTTCCCAACTTTCTAGCAAAGCTCGAACTCCATCACGATAAAACTTTTCATCTTTTGGGGCTATCCACGCCATTCACTAATGTCGTCATATGAGTGGAACTGCTGGTCAGCCAGATCGTGTGCCACCGAACGGAACAAATGATAGTTGGAAGGCCCAACATGTGGTGGATATGGCGAGTGAGGTAAGACTTCCCATTTCAGCGTTTTCAGGTATGTTTTAACGGCCGAGGCCGAGCGTTGTCATGCTGAAGAATTACTTTTTCGTGCCTCTCCGCGTATTGTGGGCGTCTTTCGCACAGAGCACGCCTCAATTAGATTAATTGAAGTCGATAGCGATCCCCAGTGATGGTTTTGCTTGGTTTCAACAGCTTGTTATAAATAACACCGACCTGGTCTCAGCAAATACAGAGCATAACCTTCGCATTTCGAGGCGACGACATTACCATTACCGGGCAGCCCCCATGACTTTATTTTCTTTGGATTGCTGTAATAAATCCATTTTTCATCATCCTTTTTTGTCGCTGAAGCAGTTGTTGACAGGCGAAAGAACGACGCTCACCATCCCTGGGCTTCAACTCATAAACAACTTCCTTGCTTTTGAATCATTATCAACGCATGCGATCGCTTGGAAATGGCTTTGGGGAGTAACTCCTGAAGCAAGCTCCACCAGCGTTTGACATGGATCCCCTTCAAGCAAAGCTGTCAATTCAATGTCTTAGAAGATTTTTCGTCTTCGTTCACGCGAACGGTTGTCAACATAAAAATCACTAATCCCGACACTTTGTTTCACTTAAAGAAGCATCTCCGTAAACGTTTTGAAGCTCTCTATGGGTTTCAGCGGCCGTTTTCTTCGATTGAAATAAGAAAATCAATACTTCCCACATATGACAATTATTTGGCACAAAATCATATATATTCACACAACCGAAAGGATATGACATTAAAAGAAAATCACTATTGTGTCGAGGCGGTATGTTTACCATATGGCTAAGCTTGGCTCATGATGTTTAGGTTATGGTAGAATCGATAAGCACTTACAGCTGGCCCAGTTATTGGCAAATAGCGGGAACGAAAATTGGACGATTCTTAGATAAAAGTAGGACGCCCTGTTTTTGAAAAATTAATCAGTTTTATTTTTTATATAACTTGGCAGTAATAACACGAAAGTTCTATTGAAATTAAATATAATATTATCAGTCTCATAATAATATCAATATATGAAGTAGCTGTTGAATAATACCTCACACAATAGCATGTAGAGGATAAGGTTAGGCCGGTTACAATAAATCGAGTTTTGTTTACCTATCTGTTGTAAAAAACCGGTACCGGTGTGAGTTGACTTATATATACCTTCACCCAAAATATATCTTTACCCAACGTCTTTTTGCGTTGCTGCAGAAATGTTAGTGGTGCCAGAAAGGGAGTAGTAACTTATTTTGTTCTTATTAATTGTTATATAATTTCATTGTTTTGGGTGAAAGTACGAAAATATTTTTTAAATTGCAAACAGTTAAATATGTAAATCAAATAAGTTAAAGCACAACAAAAGAAGCAAAATTCAAACTTTCTTAAGTCCTCTTTTGGGGACCCGATTTTTGTTTAATCGGCTAACGTTTATATCTGGCATCCTAAGGAACATGGCAGTGAAGTCTGCTGAATATAGTGCAATGTAATCGACCATGGGGCGATAGTTAGTACACGCGACTACCGTTCGCATGGCCGCAGGTTCAATTCCCCATACAGCCACCTATCACTATTTGAATCTTCGAAAACTTCGAGGAGTCAATAATAAATACTTTTTAAATTGTGAGGTTCGGTCCGTTAAGAAGAAAAGTGAGTTTCGTTAAGTGAGTCCAAAAGTAGAATGTGTGTACATTCCCTGAGTGTGAGAATCTCTCCCATAAGTCATTCATGAGATGGAGGCGTTATTACTTGAAATTTTTTGTTTCAGATTTTACCTAAATATAAACGGTAGATAAAACACTAGGATGTTGCAGCCTACTAATTAAAAATTACAGAGTAAGTACTGAATATTGGGAAATCGAGATAGGTATCAGAATC
This sequence comes from Philornis downsi, assembly GCA_019455685.1. Classification (NCBI taxonomy): domain Eukaryota; kingdom Metazoa; phylum Arthropoda; class Insecta; order Diptera; family Muscidae; genus Philornis; species Philornis downsi. The sequence goes on along the minus strand of JAHXMU010000118.1, from coordinate 4,897,217 downwards.
GATGGTAGGTATCAAAAGGTTGCCACGATGCGGTTAATTTTCATTCGGAGACTCTGTTTTTCAACTGAGTGATAGATATAAGCCTAACAATGTATAGGCCAGATCGGTCATTTGTTTGGGAGGCACGAGAAGGGCATTATTAGTCGGTAGATTTTTGAAAATTTGTTAAGCGTTGTGAACCAATACAATGGATCAAAACTTAATCTGAGAATCTGACAATTTGTATGGGAGGTACCAGGCAATGTAGTACGTTTATATTTCTTGGCTTCGGTCAAGCAACATTTTAGCAGTTTCCAAGCTTTAAGAAGATTTGTAAAGATCTTCGGCATTTATCGTGTCTACCAACCGCTTAGGCAGACAGGCGAACATCGTTCAATCAATTTAAAAAGACTTGAAACACATTTGGTCCAGAAACAATGGTCAAAAAGTAGTTATCAAATGTTGTATATCTTCATCTGTTTCGGGTGAAGTCGTAAAAACAATGAACAATGACAAATGTTTTTTTATATATTGTTTTTTTCGTATCCTAACGAGTTGCCCCCGTTTAAAATAATATAACTGTTATTTTGGATTTCCTGTTTTAGAAAATTCCTCACTAATCCCTCGTTGTTAAATATTTTTGTTTTCAACTGCTATTTTGTTGATGGAATGTGAAATACTTCGAACTGCCTAAGAACATCCTGTTTGATCGGAAACCCCTCTGGGGAAATTGAAAAGGGATTTGTTGCAAAAAGTATACACTGTTGCTCTTGTCTCTTGCCAGATATATCAGCAGGGCAGGTGGAAGTAATAGCAACAAGCTCAACACTCCTCTCTCTTGACTGCGTTAAGTGTATATTCAGGAGCTTGTTAACAACGTAATTTGTTGTTGGTTACCATACTGTTGTTGTTTATATACGAAGTTGGTTTTTATTTTTTGGTAATGGCGGTGGTGGGTATAAGGACCCATGAATATTATATGTACTTACCTATCCCGTATTTGGTTGAAGGGGCTCCTGAAAAAGCCATTCATCAAATGTTACAAGGTATGCAACACAAGCAGGAGTTAAAAATTCAAAATAAGTTGGTAGTGCTTAAAATGAAGACGATATTTTCCATACTGTGCATAAAGCAGGCAACAGTGTTTGTGTTTGTGTGTGTGTGTGTGTGCTATTTATAAAGCTAGTAACTGTTTGGTTTGGATATAAGAACTTAACAGGATATACGGAAGGAAGTAAGTGTGATTTGACCATAACAATGCAAATATCATAATTTACATTTTTCCGGGTTTTTATGAAGTTCGGTATATGAAGTTCGTTTTTCCCAATGCTTTGTGTTGCTAAATTTGGAAAATTGACTATTGGCAGCATGGAATTAATTTCTTTGCCATAAACTTAAGTAAAATTGATTTTTTAGGAATGCCCCCCATTTAAGCTTGAAGTGCACTCAAAATTATTGAAAGCTACTTTTGTGAGATTTGAGACAAAATAACATCCTTGTAAGCGGAAATGAATGTAAATCCAGCAGTGAAATATGGTTTTTGGTAACAAATTTACTCTATAGACATTTTCAATTGTGAATGTTAATACATCTAATGGAGATGTGATGTTGCCACACAGTTATACAGGGTGTCTGTCGAAAAGGTGTACTAATTTGTTTGTTTATAATTTTTGATTAAATGAAAGAGAATGCATATTATATTGATAAATGTTTTATTAAATGTCGGTAATTATATATGGAATACAATATCAGATAAATATCCTTCTCTGTTAGTCTCACAAATGCGAGTCCTTTTGAGCACATTTTTCATTATATTCTCGCACATTTCACGCGGTATTTCATTAATTTCATCACGAATATTTTGTTTGAGCTGCTCAAGTGTTTCTGGTTTGTTTGCATAAACCTTGTTTTTCAGATCAGGCGACCGTGGACCGACCGTTTCAGAACATCACCATTTCTTGTTGCGGAAGGAGGTCTCGCAGTAATTCCATTGTAATCCTGGCTGTATGTTAATCAAGCCCAACGCATGCCATTGTGTAGTTAAAAAGTGTGTGGTGAAGAAATTCGAACTTTAATCCATTAATTTTGGGCATCGCCATAATGGATCTGTGAACTGGAGCATTGTCTTGAAACAACACATTCTTTTTCGCCAAATGAGGCCTTTTTCTATAATTTCATGACTTTAACGCTGCAATAATTGCAAATGTTTTTTTTTTTTCCTTTCTGGATATAATCAATAAAAACAGTCCCATGCGCATACCAACAAACTGACGCCATGCTAAACAGATTGCCTGCAGATAGAACAGTCTTTGCTTTCTTTGAACACGATTCTTCCATTCCAGTTCACTGCTTTAACTGTTCAGCTTTATTGCGGTCAAACATCGCCAAACACTCTACTGCAACATTTTCACGACGCTGTTTTTGCTCTATTGAAATCAAACGCGACGTAAATCTTGCGCACAGCTTTCTCATCTCCAAATCTTCGGTCAATACACGATGTAAAGTTCTTCTTGAAATTCGCATCATTTAAACTAGCTCACGTACCTTCAGCCAATAATCATCCAATACCATTTTTGTGGATTTTCTTGTCCTTGTCTGGCGTGGACTCTTCAATTGGTCGACCACTACGATGTTCGTCTTGGCATCCCGTACGGGCTTGTTTAAACTCTGATAGCCAATATTCTACAGTCATAAATGAAGGAGCTGACTTCCCCGGAGTAAAATTTAAATTAGTTTTAATATTGGTTGGAAAGAGACCTTCCAAATGGAAATATTGAACTACATAACGATGACCAATTTTTCCCATATTTACAAATTTAGTGAGATAGTTTACGTTTGATGGCTCAAATAAAAATAATGAATAACACGGCGTCTTGAAACTTAAAACATATGGTTGCCACTTTTTACCAAAATAATTTTTTTAAAACTACTGGCATCGTCTATCTGTAGTTTTGGGACCGCCATCGTACTAAACTGTGCGGAATATAGCGCCATTGAATCTAAGAATATATGGATTAAATACGGTAATTTGTATGGGAGGTGCTAGAGTGGGCGGGTTTATTCAGTCGATCTTTTTCTACATTTTAACCATCTTCACAACATGATGTAATTGACAAAAATTTAAGTAACTTTAAACTGGAAATTGAGGGTTACGGCGGGAAATAAAATTTCGTTAAATCGGTTCATTTGCATGACTGAGAGGAGCGTAGCAACATCGTCCATTTTCGTCCTCATTGCTTAACCCATGATATGCATCAAATTTGGCGGAATTCAGTACAATTGGTTGAAAGATATGAAGGCAAGAATATATGGATTAAATCGATCATTTCTATGGGTGGTGGCAGTAGAGGTGTGGTTACTTGATCGTTAACCACGCTTATGCCAATTTTAAACCCTGCAATTGCTGTTATGACCTTATGCGGTTTTGGTTATGCAGATGCTGTCTTATCATCGAAATTGCTGTGGTTTTCTCACTCATGTTGCTTCCGATATTAGTAACTTATTGAAATGCTCCCCATTCGATTTTCCCTCTTCGTAACCTCTTCAAAGTCCATCCCATAGCAATTTTTATCACCATTATTAGTCGATATTCATGGCATACGTCACGGGACATCATGTAGAAGTGTTATCGCGAGGGCATGTAGGAGTAAAAGTATGATAGTTGCGCCTTCTGATCACCGCTTATGGTAAAGCATTTTACTCGAATAAAAAATTTGTAAATCTTCCAGTCTACATCCCCTAACCACAGTTTTTCTCTAATGTCATTCAGTAACAAAAGGCTGATTTATTTTTATTTCGTATTTCAAATTACCCAAAAGTTTTCAACTATAATAAGATTTGACTTAAACATAAATTACTCATATGTATGTACCTATATATCGCGGTAAATAATTTCCTTTCTTTAAATCCTCCGGAAATGGTTCTAAACAGTATCATAAAATAATTCATTTCCGCCCTTCTATGTGGGTACTGACATGTTTTAAAACCGAAACTAAAAACTCTGTCTCGTTTCACGTTTGTGGCCCTTGTCGTATGAATCTATCAAAATATCTCAACAATGTTATTCCCAGTCTACCCTTGATATTCCTTTCAGGATACTATGCTTTATTGCTTTGCCACAGCGTCCTCAATGTCGTTTGAATAAAATTAGCTACATTTTTTTATTATCGAAACGTGTATGTCATTCGTGGCGTCGGTATCAATAAATCTGTGAAGGAAAGCATATGCAACAGCTCCTACAATCGAAGTAAGTGAAATTGAATTGAGGTAATCTAAGCAAATGTACCAGACCATGACGACTTTTTCCATGTTGCCGTAGAACGAACTGGTGCCCAATCGTGTTAGTGGTAGCATCAAGCGATGAGTGGCGAAAAAGAAAAGGTGAGGCGGTTGAAAACACACCTTTGTATAATAAATGTCTTATGTTCGTGTCCTTTTGTTGGGCTGCCTTCCGAGAAGTCGATAAGGATAAAGACAACACTTTTAAGGTAATTGAATTGTGAATAACATTATTCAAGTGTATCAGGTAATAACACAACTGTAAGGGGATGGATTACTGAGGAATTTACCTGAATACAAATTATGAATGTTAATTTCAATATATATACAAAAGCATAATTTATTTATTAGCTATAATTAGGAAATTACAAGCAATTTCTAATTTGTAATAGCAGACAAAAGATTATCATAAAACTGGGAGAGAAATATCAGTCAGGTGAACTGACATATGGATACCCACAATCAATCATTACTTCTTATCAGTTAGAAATTACAAAGAAAAAATTGAATTTTCAAAGTCAATTAAATTGTGTGTGAGGTGCAAGAAGGAGCAGGTTAGTGTGACCAATTTTCAATCCTAATCTACAATCGGACAGTATATTATGATGTACCAGAAATAAAAAGAAATTTCAAAAGTTATTTTCGGAATGCTAGCCAGACCTATAGACATACCTTAAGAAGTCATGAAACATTTTTAATCAAAGAATATTTGATACTTTAAACGATGACTCTTGGATGTTACATTTTTATGCCATCAACAGTAGGAAATATCATTTCATACGGCAAAAATGTTACATCCACAATGAAGCATTTGAAGGACCAAGTATCTGTGGGCCAACCGATTGAGTGACGTTCTCTGTCTACTATACATATATATTTGTAAAGATGGAAGGAATAATGTACCCATTTCTCCCGGTACCTCCTATACAAATCGACCGATCTTCCAAAATCTATTTCCCTTTCTGTAACTTCTCTTACTTAACCAGTAGCAATCTACATTTTTGTCTTAAAATTAAAATTTAGAAAAAAATCTACTCACCTTCTGCTACCACCAATACAAATGACCGACTTAACTCACGTATCCTTTAAGTCACATAGCTTTGGCACACATTAAGTGTTTGACAGGGTAGAATCTCAGAATGAAAACAAAGTGCATTGCCATATCTATTCTGGTATCCCTTCACAAATTGGACGTCTTTCCGAAATTTATTCAATTCTCTGTAATTTCTAATTAATCGGCCGTACTAGTCTTAACATTTATACATTATAATGTTTTACAATTCTCCATGATAATGGAGAAAAATCAATAAAATAACCAAACCCCTTCTAATATCATCCACACAAATAACCGACATAATCTACATATTCTTACCTTCAAATCTTCCAATTGAATGTACAAAATTGGGCCATATTCATCATATATAAAACGTTTGGTAATTTAAATCTTGACAACACTGACATTTATATTGAAAGCACAAGCAAAATTTTTGGCAACAAATAAAATCTTCGACACACATACGAAGGCTGTCCCAAAATTAGTCGACCTGACAAAGATATGAAAGTTGAGAAATATGTTGTTTAATTCTCAACATAATCTCCTTCCAATAGCAGACTCCACCGTTTAATTGTTGGCAAATTTTTTAAGCCAACAAGCCATTTTTTTAAGTTTGGAAATAGAAACTAGTACGAGGGAACCAAATCTGGCAAATGTGGTGCATGACGAAGTAATTCGAACTTTAATTCATTTATTTTGGTCATTCCAATAGTGGATGTGGGAACTGAAGCTGGAACTTTGTTGATGGAACAACCCGTTCTGTTTTGCCAAATTCTCCCCTTTTTCCATAATTTCATCACCTAAACGCTGCAATAAATTAGCATAATATTCGCCGCTGATGATTTTACCTTTCTGAAGATAATCAATAAAAAGAATACCGTGCGCATCCCAAAAAACTGACGTTATGATCTTGCTTGCAAATGGAACCCTCTCGCCTTCTTTGGACACGATTCTTCCATTCCAATCCAATTCTTTGACTATTTCATTGCCTCTGATGCGAAGTGGTGGACCCATGTCTCATTCATGAATATAAATCGACGCAAAAATTTGGCTTTATTAAGGTGAAACATCGCCAAACACTCTACTGAAATATTTTCAATCGCTGTTTTTGTTCTATTGAAAGCAAGCGCGGCACCCATCTTGCGCACAGATTTCTCATCTTCAAATCTTCGGTAAATATACGATGTAAAGCACTTTTTTAAATGACTATCATATCAGCTAGCTCACGCACCTTCAGCCGACGATCATCATGGATTTTCTTAGCCGTGTCTGGTGTGGACACCTCAATTAGTTAACCACTACAGTGCTCGTCTTGGCAACTCGTACGGCCCCGTTTAAACTCTGCCACCCAATATTTGACAGTCATAAACCAAGGAGCAGACTCCACCAAATTAGAATCTAGCTCAGCTTTAATATTGGTTGGACTAAAACCTTTCAAATGGAAGCATTGAATTACATAACGGTAATAAATTTATTCCAAGATTACAAATTCACAGATGGTTTATTTTTGATGGTTCAAATAAAAATACTTGATATTTAAAACATATGTATTATAAAGTTGCCATTTTTTACCAAAATTATTTTTTTACGGACACTCTCTTATATAGGGTTATTCATTTTTCGTTTTGAAATAAATTTAAACAAAACCCACATAAATCTATGATTTCGATGAAACTTTTAATTCATTATATTGCTTGGACCTTGACATTATGTACGATGTGTAGTGTCATTAAAAAGACCGCGTCTGGATTTCAACCAATCCAGTGCTGTGGACCCTTTTGAAGTATTTTTCGACCACTTTTTCTCACATTTCGGGCGGTATCTCTGCGATAACTTGACAATTGTTGGTTTTCAAATATTCCAACGATTGTGGAATATCCTCGTAAGCACGGTATTTGATATATCCCCACAAAAAAAGATCTAACGGCACCAAATCGCATAATCTTGGTGGCCAATTAACGCCGCCAAAACGTGAAATTACGCTTTCTGGAAACTTCTCATGGAATAAAGTCAAAATCTATCGTATTGCGTGGCTCGTGGCACCGTCTTGTTGTAACCATATATCGTACAGTTCATAATCTTCTATTTCAAAAAAAAGTAGGTTATCATACTACCATAGCGCTCTTAATTTGACGTTAGCTGTTCCTGCAGTGTTATTTTCGAAAAAATATGGCCCAATGACGGCTTCAGACCATAATGTGCACCAAAGAGTTACATTTTCCGGATGCAATGGGCTTTTTCACAATCACTTCTAGGTTCTTCGAGCTTAATATGCGAAATTTTGCTTGTGAACGTAACCATCGAGTAAGAAATGACCTTCATTGCTGAAGAAAGTTTTGTTCGATTGAATGCCCACGTTTGAATCACCATTTTTGTAGTAAGTTTTAGCTATTTTTACGGGTAAACGTAAATGGCAACCCTGTATATATGGGTTTGTTTCAGCCGATATTCATTATAAACTAAGACCACTGCATGAACAATTTGTAATTTATTTGAGTTTCAGAGACCAACATTTAATCAAACTGTTGCAAAGAGTTCTAGCAAAAGGAACTGGCCTTATTTATTTAGAGAATTCCTGCCGATACTTCTTTGTAGTTAACAAATAACTATGTTGGGATCGGATTTATTCAAAACAAGGGAGAAGCATTTAACACGGAACTTGTTATTTTATGACACAATTTATTTTTTAAAAAATCGTTATGTGGAATTGTCTGGTATTTGAACATCCCACACAATTTAATGAAAAATTTTGCAATCTATATAAATAAAAATCAAATGCCGTTCGTTGGTAAGGACATCAGTTGAGAACGGCTGGACCGAATTGAATATTTTTTTTTTGTTTTTAATGCTCGTCGTAGTCCAACTTAGGTTTTTATGGAAAGAAAAATTTACCAAGCCCACTTTTACGCCCACTTTTTTCGATTTATCTAAAATTGTAAAACGGCTACACCGATTTGGCTAATTCTTTTTTTAAATGTTTGTAGTAAATGTTTCCAGTGCTGCTACAAATATGGGCGGGATTGGACAATGGGTCGTGGTACCTCCCATATAAACCATAAATTAAATATCCAATATTTCTGCTCCTGTTTACGGTATTTGCACAAAATTTGGTACATCAGTTTGGTGTACATATCTTAAGTGCTGCTGCAAATATGGGCGGGATTG
>JAHXMU010000118.1:4846873-4888731 GCA_019455685.1 Philornis downsi | reverse complement strand
TTTGGTGTACATATTGTAAGTTCTGCTGCAAATATGGATTGGATTGGACAAATAGGCGTGGTACCACCCGAAGAAATCAAAAATTAAAAAAAACTGACTTTATTTCACTTCTCATTTTTCTATGTTTCCCGACAGACAAACAAAGAACATTGTACATGTGAAAGCGTTGCAGTAATTTTAAATCTCAATTAAATTGACAGGAAAAGTATTAAAAGCATTCATTTAAATAAACAAACTTTTCTAACAAAAATTTAAATACAGAACCATCTGTCCTGAAAATTGTAAATCATTAATTTGCCATCTTTGAAGGCAGAACGAAGTTTGCCGGGTCCACTAGTGTATAAATAAATACCTTTTCAATTTTCTGTAACATGTAATCCATACCAAATACTAATTTTATTTTATTGTAATTACAAATAATTCGAAGATGACAGTGATGTCATTTCGAAGCGGTAATCGGGTTCCTTTGTTGCTTGAGGTATCCATTTGGATTGTATGGTAAGTAATTATAGTCTATTGCAGAATGTAGATTACTTTCGTGACTATTTATAGCTTTTCTCTGACTCTCCCAAGTACTTCCGGTATTAATTTTGTTCTACACCAAGCAGACTCATATATCATGACTGTATTATACTACTAATATACACGTTCTAGGTAATGTATAAACCACATACCCTGTGAACAACTTGGAATTGATTAGCAGAAATTCTTGTATCGTTTGTGAACACTTGTACGGTATTGCTCGTTGCCTTCAGTAAATAACCAATAAATATTTTGTTTATTGTTTTTCATTTGCTATTGTTGCTCTAGGTACATGCATCATTCTTAGCAATAACGTGATTAAGTTGGAAATCTTCTATTTATCTAAAGATTGTAATTTGTTGCTGCTATTATTTCAATTTCCGCTGCAGACATTGCTTTTTATGAAGCTGATTGCCACAAGGATTAAACAACAAAAGCTATTAAATTTTTTTTTTTGGTAGTATACATTTTCATCAGCGTGTCGTGATGTATATGCGGATGTTGTGCCGGCTGGATATTTCTATCAGGTCATTATACTAGGGCATGGAATGACGTTTCTCAAAAAATTTCCAAAATGCATTTTCGAACCGTGTATTATTTGTCGAAAGAATTAATCTCTATACATTACTTTTGAGTTGTTTAAATTCATTCTCAATACCGGCGAAGAATTTGCCAATAAAGATCTAATGCATCCAATTTGTAACTACAAAAGTCACAGGATTTTAAATCCGATGCCTTTATTCCACATTTTCCTCGTTTTACCTCTTCTTTAATCTCTACCATATATAAGTCTTCTTCTTCTTAGGTGACGACTGAAATAGACGTCCTTATCTATTATACGTCGCCCGTAGAAAATAATTCCAAGCGCTTCGATCTTCTGCACTTCTTCTCCAATTCGTCACACAAAGCTTCGATAGTATTTCAAAAGCCTGGTCCTTCCAACGGAGTTTCGGTCGCCCTCTTCTGCGCCGTCCATCGAGTTCGTTGTCGAAAACTTTCCGTGCCGGAGTATTTGGGTTCATCCGCACAACATGACCCAGACAACTCAATCGCTGTATATTAATGCGTTTGACTGTGTCGATGTCGGCATGTCGTATAGCTCATACAGCTATAGACTTCCGACTTTCGGGCAAGTATTCCCTGGTAATACCATCAGACATCCGTTTGATGGTAGCTAAAGTGAGAAGGCGACCAGTTGAGAAACCTAACTGACATGCTAACACCGATGCGTCTTAGGTCAGTAGGTAATTTCTGTTTCTGAAACTCAATTCACCAACATAGTGGTCTTTGGCAGCCCCAACACTAGGATCGGATGCAGTGGCCTGATAAGCCGCTCATCTTAAATTTAAATTATCATGAAAATACCGAAGAAAATAGTAAAATAGTATATGAATAACAACCAACAGTACAATAGACATACCGTAAAAAAAATATATTCAAATCGACTCAGATCGACACATGGATCATCAAGGCTAAGCGTATTCGCTATTCAAAACGGCAACTTTTGTCGAAATTTAGAAAGGATAGGCGCTCAAAGTATAACCAATTTAACGCCGCTGCTGCAACCGAAAGGCTAATGACGGCGCGCTTATTTTTTGAGGGAAATTGTGTTGAAAAATATCAACTATTTTGTGTCTTCTTTGTTAGATCGGCTAATTTTTTGGCCGCTCTCGTATGTGAAACGGTTACGAAATTTTAGCAAGAGGATTTTAGCATGAAAAATAAAAAAACTGACACACAAACAAAAAACCTATCATTAAATGGCACCACCTTTATGCGTATAACTTGTTACTGAGTTAATGTATTTTCAATTTATAAATGATACAGTTGTATTCGTAGTAACTAAAAATCTTAAATGAAACAACTCTAGTATATAAGTCCGAAATAAGTCAAATCCATTTAACGCTGCTTGAGAATAAGAGAGCAAAATCTTACCGAAATTTTTCTGCGTATATTCACATATTGCCTTATTGTTTTATTCTGTGTCATATCTTTGTATCAATAATTTCTGATATTTTTGAACAATTCTAAGCCTAGTTATGTGCTCAATCCATGAAATCCTTTAATGTTTCACGAACATCACTTCAACATTCTCTGGAATATTTATAAATTTGTAGTTTTTTAATGGCCACAATTCTTTGCAACGCTGTCACGTTTTACTATGATTTGTACTCAATGCACATTAGTGCATATGTGAGAATATAAGTGCATATGTATGAATGTGTGAATGTAAGTCTGTATACACAGTTGCATTCCCAATCACATAGTATCCTTCGGTATCAAAAGGATGAAGGAATAAAAGTCAAAAGTAACACGTTCGATATTGGTTCAATTTTTATTATTATTACTCATGCGTTATGTTGGTAAACAATCATATGTTAAGGAATTGAGAAAATACGAAGCAAACTTTTTGTATGGATTTACTTGTACGTTTTTTTTTTTGAGTATTTCCAACGTAAGTGTGTTGAATGCTTGTATATACTTAAAATTATTAAAACTATAAATTAAGTTTTTTTTAAAAAATAACTGAGTACAAAATGTAGATGTCTCCTGTGTTCTGAAATCACAACTGAGAGAATCCCAGGAGGCCAGAGACAACTTATATTCCATTTTTTGTTACAAATAATAACTGAGTACAAATTACAGGAGACCAGTATTCTGAAATCACAATTGAGAGAATCCCAGGAGATCAAAAATAACTTATATTCCATTTTCCAATATTTCTGTACAGGGTTTAATTAGAAGGAATTCCCTTATGCAGGAAAGACGTTTCATGGAAAACTTTTATATGTTGCACAAAGTTATTCGATTTTTATCGCTTAGTTCCCATAATATTTTAAATTATATATGGACCTACCTCATCGTAGCCGTAGATGGAACTATTCTCGGCTTTCGCTGATTGAACTTTCGAAGTTAATATTTGACTAGGGAAAATTATAAAATAGCATCAGTAAAATAGATTGAGAATAACTATACTTCATCTACTATTTTCGACCATAATTGCGCTATTACAGGAACTATCACAAAATGCCTCGTGCCGCACTGTGAGATAAGAGGGGAAAAACGGGAAAACATTCCCTACTCCTTAACGCTTACACCGATTTTGATAAAGTGCAACACAGACGTTTTAGACGTATTGGGTAGCTTAGCTGCGGGTATAACAAGAGCCATTTGGTGGGGGTCCCAAGTACGATACCTCGGATTTGGTAATTTTTTTTTAATATAATTCTAAATTTTGTGTAAAAAATGGAATTAAGTGATAAAAACACTTGAAATGAGGCATACGGTGAGAATATTTTGTGCCACAAAAAAAAAAAAAATGTTTACAAGTAGTACAAGCTTTTCACAGAAGGTCGAGGAGATGTGAATGACGACGCTCGCTCTGGACGCCTCAGCACTTCAACAACCGATGAAAATGTTGAGAAAATGAAGAAAATTGTTATGGAGAATCGTCGAATCACAATTGGAGAAATTGCTTAGGATGTCGGCATATCGGTTGGCTCATGTCATGCAATCTTTTCGGAAATTTTGGGCATGAAGCGTGTGGCAGCGTAGTTCGTTCCAAAATTGCCGAATTTTGACCAAAAACAACGTCGCATGAGCATCGCTCAGGAATTGCTGAATGACGTCAACGATAATATAGATTTGCTTAAAAGGGTCATAACTGGTGACGAATCATGGGTATATGGTTATGACATCGAAAGCAAAGCCTAATTGGCCCAATGGAAGAGTCCAGGAGAGCCTAGACCAAACAAAAAAAAAAAAAAAAAACACGCCAAGTTCGATCAAATGTCAAGGTTTTGCTCACTATTCTCTCCGATTACCATGGCGTAGTGCACCAGGAGTTCTTACCACAAGATTATCTTGAATTTATACGCTGTTTGCGTGAAGCAATACGAAAAAAACGCCCGGAGTTGTGGGAAAAAAATGCATGGCTTTTGCATCATGATAATGCACCTGCTCACTATGACAGATTGTTTGACCAAAAACAACACCATTGTCACGTCTCAGCTACCGTATTCACTAGATTTTACATCGATTTAATAGAGAGCTCGATTAAAGACTAAGTTAAAGTTACAAATAAGCTTATTACTTTTTATTTTATTTTTGGTAAAATCCTATTTCCAAGATTGAAGAGGCCCATGAAAGGACGGCGTTTTGCGACGATTGAGGAGATAAAACCCGAATCGCTGAGAGAGTTCAAGGACATACCAAAAAGTGCATATCAGAACTGCTTCGGGGATTGAAAGAAACGCCGGCACAAGTGTATTATGTTTGAGAATGTATACTTTAAAGGAAATAAAACAGAAATTAATGAGTAAATAAATATTTTTTTGAGAAAAATTAAAATTCATTTAATTTTTTGAACACACCTCGTATGCAGAGCATATTTTTGTAAGTCTACTAAAATCTGCCGTTTCTGCTGCGCTTTACCTTCTAAAAAAGGCAAAGCTATGATCTTCAAATTTGTCGTCAATCCAGTTAGACAGTGAATTTGCCAATCAATCAATTAGCAATGCCAAATGTAAAGATTTGTTACTAATTGAAAATGAGATACATTCCCATACATAAATGAACAGATGTGATTAAAATCACACATTGATATTGCAATTTTGAATTCTAAGTTGGAATTATTTCTAACCAATACAATTAAACTTTGTAGTGGTTAAAATTAAAGGTGATTCAAGACATATCACTACAGCCCTTTTTCTAAACGTATTTGCCACTCCTATTTGAATTCACTGACTTATACACTTTTTTCAGATACGATATTCTAATGATAATTTTGTGATACTGCTTCAATTTAAATGTAGCCGTCGTAGTAGTCTGTGATGGATGACGGCTGACCGGACAGCGGTTGATTGCAGGCCATTTAATTATATCGTATTCAGTACGAAACCTTACGGAACAATTTAATCACATATCGTACAAATTTCTGGTTGTAAGTTGTTGGTTTGGAATTGATTAGAAATTCATGTTTTAGCCTTGTATAATGCGAACAAACACTTTCAACCTCACCATCCCCCACCAAGAGTTGCTTTTTTGAAATCTGTAACATCGTGTAACATCTTTACATCTTATTGATTGTACATTGTAAAGATAACAACATAGCAACCCGAAAAAATTTACATGCTTAATATGTTTCAAAATCCCCTAAGGTTAGAACATTGCAAACTCATTGCAGATTAGAGAACGAGAAAAAAAATGGAAATCTCTTATCCTTAAGGCTGTACAACGTATTCACGTCCATTTCAGACCACTGAACACAATACGTTTATAAAACAGCAAAAGACAAAACATTTTGTTATGATATCGCAAAACAAAAAATAGCAGCAAACAACGACAACAAGCAAATTACAATGACATGAACAGCTTTCATACAATAATTGGAAACGATGTCGATGCTGGTGTATTAAATATATCAAACATTTTCATTAGAGAGTTAATATTGTAATTCCTTCGAAATTGTATTACTTCGTTACAAAGATATCTGTAGATGATACTGCCTGAAACTAATTTGGCATAATTTAAAATTTTTCGTTTTCTACCATTAGAGAAATTTCAATCAGGTGAATTGACTTGTACGTACCTTCAAGTGACCACTTTTTGGGTCGTTGGAAATGTGTGCGGAAGAACAGGAAGGACGTGGCGAATCGTGAGGTTCGTATCAAAAATACATTAGAGTACAGCCCAATAAATGAACCAAAATTATAAACTTTTGAAGTTCTTCGCTTAAAAATTTAAAACGCTCCATTAATATTTCCAAAATTTTAACGGTCATTCCTAATTAATTAACGGTCATTTAAACGGCTTATTTCGTACATTATGGCAAGGTCCAAGCAATATAATGAACTAAAAGTCTCATCGAAATTAAAGATTTATGTGTGTTTTAACTTTGAAAACGAAAAATGGATAATACTGTATAATGTGTTTCTACCAAAAATCAGTGTATTGGTATTCAACCTAAAAACTAGTAACTGATTTGTAGAACAGATTATTTATAACATAATTCCAAATATTGCCATAAATATTTGTGTAGAAATATTATAATGTGCAAACGAAAGTTTTGACTTAATGGTTCGGTAGTCATCAAATTTATCGCCACATGAATTTCATTTGAAAAAAATAAAACCCAAACGTTCATCTTGTTTTCAACGTGAAATATAAATTTCTCTTAAACGGCTTTATACACATATACGATAATCCGTAAATTATTCATACAAAAACGAATTTATTCAAATAAACAAAACTTTTTGATTTGAAGAAGATTAAAACACTACAAAAGATTTTATATAAATTCCCATAAACCGGAAGACCATTTACGCCGCCATACATATGTCGATGGATGTTATAGTTCGCCCATGACAACCCTGATTTTCATGAAAAAATCATAATGGGTGACGAGACACATTTTCATTTGAATGGATATGTGAATATACAGAATAGTCAGTTCTGGGCAATGGGAAACCCTCAAATTATTCTTCAGTCACTTTTGCATCCATTAAAAGTGACAGTCTGGTGAACAATTTGGCCAGGAGTAATCATTGGACCTTTCTTCTTTGAAACTGAAAACGGCGTAACGGTAACTGTCAATGGGGAGCGATATCGTGATATGATTGAAAACTTTTTAACGCCACAATGGCATGCTTTGGGTTTGTTGATTAACATGTGGTATCAACAAGACGGTGCCACATCGCATACAGTCAGGATTACAATAGAATTACTGCGAGACCTCTTTCCACAACAAGTTATTTCAAGAAATGGTGATGTTGGCCTCCACGGTCGCCTGATTTGACTGCTCCGGAATTCTTTTTGTGGGGATATGTGAAAAGCAAGATTTATGCAAACAAACCAGAAACGCTTGTGCAACTCAAACCAAATATTTGTGAAGAAATTAATGTAATACCGCGTGAAATGTGTGAGAATGTAATGAAAACTGTGCTCAAAAGGGCACGCATTTGTGAGGTTAACATAGGCAAACATTTATCTGATATTGTATTCCATACATAACTGCCGACATTAAATAAAACATTTATCAATATAAGATCCATTCTCTTTCATATAATCACTAATTATAAACAACTAAAGTAGTATACCTTCCCGACAGACACCCTGTACTACATTTAAAATGTGAAAACCAGATGATAATCATGTTCAAAGTGTTTGCAATTTACAAATTGCGACTTGTAGTGTTTTCAACTCTGGTAAATAATTTAATATTCTTATATTCTGAAAATAATGCAAATCTAGAAAGAGGCTTTGCAATGTTTCCTTAAAACGGCAAACTCGATGAGTGCAAAATCATCATTTGATATAACAAAAATTTAACACTCAGAAAAAAGTGTTTTAAGTACTTTTCACTAAATGTGTTTCACAACGAACAATATTCCTCTGTTTGGTTGGCAGATAGGAAAACTGTAACTCTTTATAACATTTTCTAAAATGTTTCTAGAGTTACGTTTACGTGAGTTATGTTTGTTTCCTTTACACCGATTGTATAATACCGTTTGTATATATACCGATTGTTTATAGTTATCTCTTTCCCTCCTGTTATGTAAATAAGAACAATTTAGGTTGCTTGTATTAAGCAACGCTATTCTATAAATATGTTGATCTTTATCGCATTCATTATGTAAATATGTGTTCTTTAAAATATTTTAGCATTTTCCAGAATTTTACTATAGATAAAGAAACTTTGTATTTTTTAATGAATTAATAAAGTTGACGTTAAAGTGGAAAAATGTTCCATGATTCTAAATGTAGTGACTAAAATTGATGTCCTCTATATTGGTTCTGCTATCACAGAATTCGATTAAATCAGCAGACTAATGCCTCCCATACTATTGACAGATTTATCATATATGTACTTAGGTTCATAATTTTTATACAATTGCTTAGTTTTGGCGAAATTCGGAACAATCCGAGTGTTTGCCAAGGTACAGTTTCGAAAAGAAAAAGGCCGGTATTGCCATGTCCCTTCCTGTAGTACCCATACAAATTGGCCGATATTGGGAAATTGGATTTTCCTCTGTAAATTGCAATTATTAAGCTGCAAAAGCCTAGAGTCACTTTCAGATATTAATTTGCACTTCTTTGTTCGTAAAGTAGTCACGCCCCTTCCTATACCTCCCATACAAATGGCCGATCTAATTACAAAATTCTGAATTCGGCCAAATTTGCGTTTAATACAAATTGAGGTAGCCCCCCACGCCCTCAATATATAATTCGGAAATTGTAGGTAGTTAACTTCAAATAGGGCCGTTTTAGACGGTTTTAGTTTTCTTCTGTTCTTTTAATTGGCCAAATTCTTCTAAGCGCCACAGTTTATTCTGAAAATAAAATAAACTTAATCTAATATTGCCAAATCTTGCAATGTAGTTTAATATTAAGGTATTCACTCCATAATAGAAATACCATACAAATATGTTAAATAATAATAAAGTCATAAAAATCATATCCTAATGGCTTTATTGCCTATAATCTCTACTAATATCAACTAATCTATTGAAACATTCTAAACATACGACAGTAGCAGCAACTACGAAGCATCTCACTTGATTTGGCAATATAAACACACACGTGTGAATGGATATATGACCAATCGCCCGGACGTTCTCAGGCAGTTTCAGCCATTTATGTTTCTATCTATATCTGTCGGTATGAGTATTTTTGCAAAATAAAACACACATGTTACCTCAGATTGTTGTATGGCGAATATGAAAGAAATATGTCTCATACTTATGGACATAAGCCGATAATGTGTGGTGAAAATATTAAAAGGAGCCACTAAATAAATATGTGACACATACATGACATTTGGGTCAAGCCATAATTATGTGATAGACCCACCGATATGGGGTGAAAGTTCAAATGTGTCAGAGAAGTTAATGTTTCGTGTCACCGAACATTTATTTTATATTTTGTTTTTTTTTTTGTATCTCTTGACCTAAAAGCAGTAATACTATGACTTTAACTCATGACCATGTATTTCAGTGAAAGGTAGCGTGAATAGACTCCTTTAAATTATTGTATTATGAAGTAATTCTTTACTCATTTAAGTGAAGCATCTATCAATTGTTTGTAAAGTTACATTATTCTATAAATTAACGAAAAATATTAAATAGCTATCATTTTACCTAACCCAAAGACATGATAAAATGTATTGATTCAAATGCTACGCATTTCGTTTGGTTCCTAAACCGCACATGAAAGGAAAGAATAGAAATTTCACTTGTATAAATTGGCTTATTATACACCTTCTTGCATTTTTGTGTCTTCGTTTTTGAACATCGATTTAAGTAAATTCTCTTCTTTTAACATGGATAGACAAAAATCTGAATGAAAATTTTTACACGAAACGAGGACTGAGACAGAGTGACAGCCTATCGTGCGACGTCTTCAATATATTGTTGGAGATGATTATGAGAAAAGCGACTGTTAAAGATTGTACTTTAACAAAAGCCATATTCGCGTATGCAGACGATATACACATTATTGGCAGAAAAGTGTGGGATGTTACTGCAGCCTTCTCAAACATTGAGAGGCAGTCAGCAAAAATGATTCTGGCGGTAAACGAGCACAAAAGGAAGTTATTTGTTTCAACGAGCAAGGCGCCTGCTCGCTTCAGATGCTGTGTGCACGTTGACAACTATAATTTTGGGGTAGTGGATGAAATCATCTACCGCGTTTCCGCTGTAGACAAAATAAATGATGTCCGCATGGAAATAAAGAGGAGAGTTCTGCTTGTTAACATATGTTACTGTATTATCCCACGGCGATTTAAGGTTAAAATGGTCTCTTTTTCAACAAACGAGAATTCGACAGTACCAAAAGTTGGTTTTACATGTCTTGTTATATGGTGCAGAATCCTACGTTATGGTAGAAGCGGATGAATCAATGTCTCAGCCAGTGTCAGTGTCAGTCTTCAAGAATATCGACGTCGCATGAAAATTGATCTATATGAGCTATATTCGTATACCAACATCCACGTGGTTAAGCGCATCAATATAAAACGATTACGTTGGCTGGGTCATGTAATAATCCCAAATAATCCAGCATGAAAAAATTTCCACAACGAACTCGATGGTCGGCGCAGAAGAGGGGGACTAAAACCCCGTTAGAAGGACCAGGCTTTAAAAGTACTATCGAAATTTGATGCGATTAATTGGAGAAGTCCGAAAAACCGAAGAGCTTGGAGCTATTTTTTACGTGCGGCGTATAATGGATAAAGATGTCTCTTTTAGACACCGAGTAAGTAAGTAATATGGATAACACCAACATTTTACAGTTTTTGATTAATGTTCATTGCAAAAAGCAAATTAGCAACATATTGTAAAATTATAATATTATTATGCCGTTGACTGTAGGAATGATTGATACAGCCAAAAATTTAATAAGCATCTTTTGACTAAAAATGTGTTCTATTCATTTTTAAGTTGGCCGAACGATTTTGGTCTGTCTGGCTGTTTGGTTGAGAGACATGATACGAGGGCGGTTGCCGAACTAACTAACTAATAAAGAACAAAAAAATTTGGAACAGTTTTCTTTGATTTTCAACGTAACCTTCAACTCGATACACTTTTTTCGGCAATATTTAAAAGCTTCTATGCCCTGTTTATAGTAAGAACTGTCAAATTTTTCAAAATACAAATCAACTGCAAACTCCACCTCTTCATTGTTGGCAAATCTTTTACTACCGAGCCATTTTTTAAGTTTGGAAATGGAAAAGAGGTCGGGGCAGCTAAATCTGGCGAATAAGGTGCGTGATGAAGCAACTCGAACTTTAATTCATCAATTTTGGCCATCACAATAGCGGATGTGTGAACTGGAGCATTGTCCTGATGAAAAAACACTTTAATTTTCGCCAAATGCAGCCCTTTTTGCGTAATTTCATCACTTAAACTCTGCAATAAATTAGCATAATACACGCCATGACTTCGCTTGCAGATGGAACCGTTTTTGCCATTTTTTAGACACGATTCTCCCATTCCAGTCCACTGTTTTGGCTGTTCTTTTGTCCCAAGTGTGAATTGGTGTCTCATCCGACACAAAATTTCGGTTTTATTGCTGTGAAACATCGCCAAACATTACACTGAAACATCTTCACGACGCTGTTTTCACTCTATTGAAAGCAAGCGCGGCACCCATCTTGCTCAAAGCTTTTTCATCTTCAAATCTTCGGTCAATGCACGATGCATAGCACTTTTTGGTGTGCCTGTAAATTCAGCTAGCTCACTCACTTTCAGCCGATACCATTTTGTGGATTTCCTCAATTGGTCAGCCACTACGGTGTTCGCCTTGTCAGCTTGTACGGCCTCGTAAATACTCAGCTATCCAATAGCTAGCAGGTTGGTAGACCAGCATGGATGTGTGTATCCTGTGCTCTTAGGAGAATCGTAGTTTAATCATCACTGGGCAAATCGTTATGCTGATAAAATTAAATTCAGCCATAATATCGGTTCTAGGGTTCTGTTATAAGAATGAGAACAAATGTGCAGATCAGGAATGGCTAAGATTTCCGATAGGACTTCAAAATTTGTTTCATTCGTAATAGATTAAATGGGTCACTATTAAATTTAAGCTATCAGAAAAAACTTAAAAAAACAAATTTGAAAACCTATGTAGGTAAGAGAATGCTTTAATTTTGATATTGTACTAAACTCTCTGCAGTTAATTGTAAGTAGGATAATTTTCTTTTAACATTTGAATGATCTATTGTAAACGTTAAATTATAACTTTTCATCGTTGTTAAGAATTTCCAAAAGAGGAAACTAAAATTTCCACCTAATGAGCCATCACGGGTATATTGATTTTACTGTGTTTCTAACATCACTCAGTTTAAAGCCTAATGTTTGTACCTTCTTTAGCTACTAAGCCATTGTCAGTGCTACATCACCTATCGCAGATAAAATTGCATATTTACTTGGGTTTCCTTCCAAACTTTCCTACTCTGCTTTTACCTTTGTTTGGCTGTTTATTTGCCACATTACAATGTTAAGGATTTAACATGTAAATTATACGCTCTTACGTTGTATATTCTGGCAACGATGTCTTAGAAAGAACAAAGTTTACAATGCAATGTTTTATCAAAGAAATATGCACAAGGTTGTTCCGTAACTAGCAGAAGTTATTTTTAACAAAAATAACTTTTAATAAAGAATTATTACAATTTCTAATGTTTGTTTTAAAAGTTTAAGGCTGCATAAAACTATAAACATAGTTTGTCTAAAATCATGAAGATGTTTTGTGAGCATGAATGCAAAACATATTTTATTACAAAACTTTTACCAAGAAGAAGGGAGAAGAAATGGGATTGTAAATTTGCGGTAAAATAGGAGGAACGTCAACCATTCTAGTCGCGGATAGAAGAATGTGGTAATTTGAATACTTGCAGTTGGCGAATGTTATCCATGTTTCGTCCATGTTAATTGTTAAATGTGAATAATGATATCTTATTGGTGTTTTCCAGTGATATAAATACAATAGTCTGAAAAGTTCAGAGAAAATTGTAATGGCGACAGCATTGAAACCAATTATCGCATATCATCAAAATATGGACACTTAATAAGAATTCGTTAAGAACTTATTTCCGTTAATTATAATCTTTTACCACATCAAAGTGATGCAGTATTCGACGATGTATCGACCGTTGCATTTCATGGAATTTTGTATCATTTCCGTTGTTGAAATTCCAGGACTTTATAATGGCGGAAAATTTTAAACAAATTGATAAAAAAAGAGCAAACGTATTCATGTTTATATTCAACATATACATCAGTCATAAAAAAAACAGAATCAAAATCACAGAAGCAGAATAACTGAAAAACTTGTTGGAATAAAAATGAAATGTTTTGGCCTGATTTCCCAATAAGGTAGAAGAAGTAAAGAAAATAAGTTGAGAAAAGCGAAAACCATTTTCAAATAACTGATCGGATAATATTACAAGCCTTTCCTCCTATTAGAGCCCATAAACGTACATAATACAGCCTCTACTGTAATGTAATTTTAAGATGGTCGGTGCTTATTAAGATGGATTTCAACAGACGTCTTCAAACGTTGTACACATTAAATTGAAAGCTACAATAAACTGGAGTGATTGTGATCGGAATACGTGGAGAAGTACAGGGTGGGCCATATGAGTGTTGGCGATTTAATCCTCCAATTTTTCGGTAACGCGCGGCGCGGGCTGGCGGGGGATATGTTGTTCGCTGCGCCGCTTCCTGGAAATTTAGTCGCCATGGAGCCGTACACGGAAGTGCAGCGTGCATTTTGTGTCCGAGCGTATTACGAAAACAATAAATCAGCGATTACTGCACGACGTTTGTATCGGCATGAACACGGTTTACACGATTTAAGTGAAGTTCCAAGCGCCAATGTGATACGAAAATGAATCTGAATGTTCGAAACAACCGGCTCAACAATACCAATTACGGTTCGTGGTCGCCAAGTTTCTGCAAGATCAGCCGACATTGTGGAGCGTGTTCGTGTTTCAGTTCAGCGAAATCCGCAACAGTCAACACGTAAGAGAAGTCAGTCTTTGGATGTCAAAAGAACAACTTTACGACGAATTTTTAAACGTGATTTGCATTTGAAGGCTTATAAGATTCAGATAGTCCAAGAATTAAAACCCGATGATGCCAATAAGCGACTTAACTTTGTCAAGTTTTCCTGGAAAACTCATTTCGAAAAGGGGGATATTGAATGAGCCCCACGTAGCCCCGATCTCTCTCCATGCGATTATTTTCTATGGGGCTACCTCAAATCGGTAGTCTACGAGAATAATCCGACCAATTTAGAGCAGTTGAAGAGGAACATTATTCAGGAAAGTAACAAAATACCGAGAACAACTTTTCAACGAGTTTTCCAAAATTTGCGACTTCGGTTCCAAGAGTGTCAAGCAGCCGAGGGAAGCCATTTGGACAACATTATTTTTAAGTCTTAAAAATTCCCATGCTTCTACTTTTTAAAAATACAAATATATTTTTTTATGTTTCGTAGTTTTTTTTTTAATTGAATATTTAAAGCGCCAACACCGTTATGACCCACCCTGTATAACCGCATCGTTTTATAGTTAGGAACAGTAAATAATGTGCGATTTGTCACAGACCTTTAACGTGCCGCTCTAGAAGCTTGAGGCCATTCCAGAATGAAAATCATAGCTATCTGTCTTTCTGAAAGAAAAATGTAGGCAATAAAATATAGCTCTACTCTTCCTTCTCAGTATTAAGTATTTAATTTTAATATATAAAATTAAAAATTAGCCAAATAAGCCACATTTTTCTATACTCTCATTCGCAGGGTTCACCAATTTATCTTTTCGTTGTTGCGAAAATGTACGAGGAGTCAGAAGGAGAGTAGTCAATTGCTCAGATCTGAATTAAAGTACTATAGAAGAATCAAAATTGGCTTGTGGCTTAGAAATTATGATGGGACAATTGATATTTGATTTAAGCAAATTCGAACAATTTTCGTTTGTGGTACACTAAAGGGCGTAACAATGTAGTCTATTCTTATTCCCAGAACTAAGTTTACTAAGCGCATGTTGCGAACTAAATTATACTAAATTTGGGGCAGTTAAAAACAAATAGGAACTTGGACTTATGTCGGCTATATTTGGTAATATGTAGGGAGATACCCGGAAACCTTCAGATATTTCCAAATTTTGGCAAACATCATAACCCAAATACAATTAACAAAAATGTAGGCATAGTCGTAGAGTTAGAAGGATATGCCAATGTCGTCCATTTTCACTCTAGCCTAAGCTGACTTTTCGCAGTGAAACTTCACATGAAAAAAGTGATGCTAAAATGTTCAGCTAAATTTCTCCACTAAATAGTATTATACAGGTATTATACAATTTAGTGGTTTCAAATCCGCCGGTCTGACAAGGCTGTCTGCTGTTAAATACCTGTCATCTTAAGTGCTATTTATACACTGAAATGTTCGTCATTTACGAATATGAATCGTTTAACAACCGAAGATGGAAGAAAATAGTTAAAACTTACTATAAAACTGGACATGGGCACTTTTCATGCATTACAAGGTGATTTCAGTCGTCATAATCGACCTATTGCGTAAGGAATTGGCAAGATTATAAAGAAATTTGAAAAGATTGGAAGCGTTATAGATGTGGTCAGGCCTGCGCATCATCCCAATATATGCACTGCCGAAAATATCGCTTCTGTTAGTGAAGGTTTGGCGGATAATCTGAATTTCAATTCATAGATAGTATGATAACCGACCTTTTTGGCCTGCAATTGAAGATTGTGAACTGGACGATATGTGGTTTCAAAAAGGCGGTGCCACGAGCTACACAACACGATCGATTTTGGCTTTATTGCATGAGCAGTTTACAGAAGGCGTAATTTTACGTTTTGGCAACGTAAATTGGCCACAAAGATCATGCGATTTGACGCTGTTAGACATTTTTTGTGAGGACTGTGTTTGCGCCGATAATTCCCAAACGTTGTGGCATTTGAAAACCAAGACTCGTCAAGCTATCGTCGAGATACTGCCTGAAATGTGCGAAAAAGTTGTGGAAAAATACCCCTGAAGGATCCACTGCTGCAGTCAATCCAGAGGCGGTCATTTAAATGACATTGTATTTCGCACATAATGGCAAGGTCTAAGCATTATAATGGAATAAAAGGTTTTATTTAACTTTCCTTTTGAAAAATATTTGCAAAATTATGTAAAATTATGTCTTTTTTGTTATTATTTCATTATTGAACATTTTACGACTTTAAAATATGACTTGTTCCTATTTCAGTGTTGGAGACCAAAATAAATATAAGCTGTCAATGCCGCTAAGTTTACTCACTGGGAGGTAGCAGAAGGCTCTTTCAAATTTTGTTGAACAGCATTTAACTTACATCTTATACCGGTCCTATCAAAACTGGCATGCTGTCTAAAAATAATAATTTTTTTTTTTTATAACATTTAAAAAGTGTTCCACTAAAACTGTAAAAAACACAGGATTATAACTAAACGAATGACTGACAATACATAATGAATGAATAGTATGTGATGATGTGATAAAGACGTGGGCTCTGAGATCCTTTTTCCTTCCTAAAACTACGTTAATCAAACCGATGAAGAACACCAAGTTCTAATGAATTCAATTAGACTAATTAAAAGGTAAGAAGCCATCTGATCAGTCATTTTGTAAGAAAGGTACTAGAAAGAATTACTTAGTCGGGTTTTTTAATCTTGCCACACACTATGAAGCAATGGCAGATATTGGCTTACTACTGTCTACGAGGCAGGAGTTTTATTTACGAAAAATTGCATCAGCAAACCTATGAAGTGTATCATATGTTGCTGAAATTTGTATAGATGTTTAGAAGAAAGAAACCTAAAAATATAAAGTTTCAATTTGTCTTTTTTATGGGAGATGCAGCAAGAGGCATGGTTAACCGATCGATTTTATCACATTTTACCAAGAGTTTTAAATCGAAATAGTAAAAAACCAGGAGAGGAATTAGACTTATATAAGATACAGTACGTTTTCAGTCGCGGAACGAAATTTACCAAGCACCTGATATATTCTAAATTATATTGAATTTAGTGCAAAAGACGATTGAATTTGGAAATATAAAGGCAAATTATAGGAGAAATGGCGTTGTTATCGGATCAATTTTTTAAATTTTATCAAGTATTTGTAGTATATGAGTGAAGTTTGTCTAAGTATATACTCTAGAAAGATCATCAAAACTGCACCTAGAACATTCAAGCATGATATATGTAATCTCTTTCTCCCTTTATCTGTGGGTGGGACTTTTCTAGAATTACGTTTACGACAACAAGTTATGTTTGTTCCTCTCACTCCTATTATATAGTTTATTGTTATCTCATTTTTACTTGTTATGTAAATAAGAACATTCTAGAATTAAGTCTATGATATACAACACTATTCTGTAAATATGTTTGTCTTTGTTGCACCCATTATGTAAATATGTGTTCTCTGAAATATTGTAGCATTTTCTAGAATAAGTAATTTTAGTATAAATATAGCTACTTTGTACGTTTTGGGGAATTAATAAAGTTGACGTTGATGTGGAAATACGCTCCACGATACCAAATATTGTAAAACAATACAATTGACAAATACCTATATTCATATAGTTATAGTCTACGAATTAATATTTACTACAGAAAATTACGGTTTCGATAAATGAGTTAATTTTATAAAAGATTTGTACTGTGGTGTCATAATGCTATTGATTTTGATTCTTAAAACTTGGCTTAGCAAAATCATGATATTTAACAAATTTATCTAAATTCAATGCAATTTCTAGCAAAAATATGAAGCTAAGAGTACCTGGGTTAGATTGGCCATTTGTATTACAGCTGTCATAAGAGAGTGGGTGGGGAATGGTTACGTCGTCCATTTTTTCCACTTTGATAGGAAATTATTAATCAAAACAATCGACTAAAATCCCGCCGAACTTGGGCCACCAAAATCATGATGTTTAACAAATTTGCCTAAATACAATGTAACTGTTTGGAAAAGTATGAGGCTTAGAGCATCTGGGTTAGATCAGTCATTAGTATTTTAGCTGCCATATGAGAGTGGGGAATGGTTACGTCATCCATTTTTTCTACCTTGATAGGAAATTATTAATCAAAACAATCGACTAAAATACCGTCCAGTAATTATAAATCACAGAGGAAAGGTAAAATTTCAGAATATCTGTTAATTTTTGTGGAAGGCAAAAGAAGGATGGATTTATATAGTCCATCTACATGAGAATTTGTATTTTTATTTGCTTACTTATTTTTATTTCTATGCGCTCAGAGGCGCTAGAAATACAAATATATATTTGAGTTCTGTTCATCACTGCAGCATGACTAGACTGCTGGTGAATAAATTATTTAATAACTATTAAAGACGTTCACATTTTCTTGAAGATATGAATCGAGTATGCTATTAACAAGCGCGAGCTCGAAAGTGCCATTCAAATTTCTATGGCTTGGTCTGCTTTAGCTATTTCATTTTGTGACGGCATTTCTATAGAAATGCCTACTTCGTTGTTCTTTACAATGCTAAGCGTATGCAATTCATCATTTTACAATAACTTCATTGTGGTAAACGGTGGCCTTTATTTTATTAAGGAGTTCTAATTAAAATAACGTATTGCATTTGGTTAAGAAAATCTAATTTGCAATCCGACAAACATGACCATTTGCCTAAAGCCAACTCTTGGTATTTTCCAACCGACTGCGGTCGTAAACTAAAAACAAAACTATTTTAATGATGTAATTTGTAAATGTTAAATTAACATAAATTGTATAAAAGGGAACAAAAGGAACAATTCTGTCTATCAGACATTAGCATTTCCAAACAAGAAATTAAATTTTTCAATTAAGTACAATTTCTATTTTATTTTCTAGGGACTACACACCTTACTTGTACCTTAGAGCGGGAAACATACGGTGAGTTTCAAAACGGATGTCATTTAGTAACTGGGAAGATGAGTTTAAACAATATGCCTATAGCTTTTGCTGTACAAGTTGCTAAATATTGTATCAACATCTTACATAGTATGTTAAATTGCATTAATTCACAGGGTCTTTGTTAAGTACATATTATATACATATATATATATAGGTATATATATATATATATATATTTTTTTTTTTTTTTTATATTTATATATATATTTATATTTACCATCATATTCACACAACCAAAAGAATACGGCGCCAAAAGAAAGTCACTATTGTGTTGATGCAGTATGCTTACCATATGCCTAAGTTTGGCTCATGACATTTAGGTTATGGCAGAATCGACTAGCACTTACAGCTGACGCCATCTATTGGCAAATAGCGGGAACTTAGTTGCGCATATATATATATATATATTTTTTTTTTTCGATGACCGAAAAAAACATTTCTTCTGCTGGAAGCACTACAGAGGTCCCTCTTACGCTTAGAGGACAAAATTTTGTGCAAAAGCTTTTTAAATTTATGCGCAGGTCAAGATGAAAAAGCGCTGAATTTTAATTTTGAGAAATATATTAGGTGCGCAACTAAGTTCCCGCTATTTGCCAATAGATGGCGTTAGCTGTAAGTGCTGGTCGATTCTGTCATAACCTAAATCTCATGAGCCAAGCTTAGGCATATGGTAAGCATACCGCATCAACACAATAGTAACTTTCTTTTGGCATCGTATTCTTTTGGTTGTGTGAATATGTACGATTTTGTGCCAAATAATCGTCATATACTGGAAGTATTAATTTTCTTCTTTCAATCAAAGAAAATGGCGGCTGAAGCTCACTGAGAACTTCTAAACGTTTACGGACATGTTGTTTTAAGTGAAACAACGTGTAGATATTGGTTCCGTCGCTTTAAGGATGGTGGTTTTGATGTTGACGACCGTCAGCGTGAAGGAAAACGGAAAACCTTCGAAGATACTGAAATGACGGATAGCCTCAGTTTTACCGTGACGGAATTCTAGCTCTGCCACCTAATATTAGTTGCGCACCTAATATTATATATATATGTACTCTTGAATTAAAGTCGAAATGCGGTAAATGTATATAGGAAAGAACCATTCAACTTCACATAATTCTATAAGCGAAAGTCAGTGTTGTGCTGAATAAAACACTAAAAATACCAATTTTTGTACCCTCACTTGAAGGAATGAAGGTTTACTTAACAAGTGATGAGGGAGAAATGTAACACAGAGAAGAAAGCGTTTACAGTAGAAAGTATTGTTTGATCCGATATAATTCGCGACTGTTTAATTCGACTGAGCTATGTCCATCCGGCCAGTAGAAAAAATATCACTCGTAAATATTTTCGAGGGTTGCACATGGGCTGTTTCGACCAGGCCATTTTAGTATCTCCCATGTTAATGGGTCTATTTTCATAAATTCGATTTTCCCTGTAATTCCTACACCGCATACAGTAACAACCTGAATTTTTGCCTAGTGCATTTTTGTCAATCACGCTTCTGACAGCTGCCATACAAATAATCGGTCTAACCTATATACGGGAAGGACTCATTTCAATTTATATACTCGTACACTTGAACTGTATTGCCCAAGTTTTAAGTGAAATTACCAAGAAATACTAAAAATAGGGGTTTCAGTAAACAGGTAACATAAACCTTCGAAATTTGGAAGGAAATCTCTTCTAATACTTGCACTTATCTGACGATCTGTAAGCATATCATCTACGGTACTGTGGACCATAATCTGTGGTGATAGTTATATAAACTTTGGCTTTGTCGTTCCTCATTTTTATTTATCATTTTGCTAATCGTAATGTTTAGTATCTTTTAATATATCCATTTTTATTGGTAGGGTGTGAGCACACCTTACATTAACCCAGAAATAATGCCTTTAACTCCAGTTTATTGCATAAACCATGTCCGCGTATGGCACCATGGTTAGTACAAACGACTATTGTTCGCATAATCGTGGGTTCAATCCTGCATACGGCTAGCTACCATTATTTGAGCGACGGTCACCTTTGTTTGTTTGATGAAAATTCTGAGTAGTTGAGTTATCGACAAGTCTGGTAAATGGTTCTTAAATTGGGATGTTCGGAATCGTCGTTAAATTGTGGGTTCCGTTGAGTGAGTCTTAAATTAGAATGCGTGTAAGTTTATTGAATGTGAGCCATGTATCTTCTTGAATGAGATACATGGCATGCAAGGGAAATTGTTTGTTTGCCAGAAGTCAGAAGTCAATTTGGCGACCGGATGTTGCACACAAAAACTCATGTAAATATTCGTATATACCGACCCTAATAAAAGTTTTCCAGCGGTAATATTTTTTAAAGTAAAGCCAAAATAGAAAGAAGCTGGGGTTCCCTGGATTGAGCTATTTATAAGCGACAGAAGTGCTAGAATGTCCGGGGAAGTTGTGTCTGTCATATCGAAATTGTACGTAAATTTAAGGATTGAAAACTAGCAAAACTTATTGCATTGACGATGGAGGTATTGCCCATATTAACGTCGAATAAGGCGAATAAATTGCCTAAAATGCCTAAAGAAATACACAAAATTCAGTTTTCTTTGCTAAAAAAGTCAAATTCAAAAAATGTCTCTTGTCTGGTACAAAAGTCTGAAAGATGCAACAAGGGTTTGGTGAATAAATATAGATGAATATTATGTTTTAAATAAACATAAGGACATATTTTTTTAGGATTTCTTAAGCCACGACAATGAAAAGTGGCAATGTCATAAGATATATCTTTTAAATTTCAAGCGCCCCGTTGTTTAGTATTTGTATTTGAGTCATCAAAAGCAAACGATTTCAGTGAATTGGTAAGTATGGAAAAAATTCGTCACCGTTATGTAATTCAATATTTCCATTTGAAAGGTCTCAGTCCTACTAATATTAAAACTGAGCTGGATTCTACTCTGGGGGAGTCTGTTCCTTCGTTTGCAACTGTAAAATATTGGGTAGCAGAGTTTAAACGAGGCCGTACGAGCTGGCAAGACGAACGGCGCAATGGTCGACCAGTTAAGGTGTCCACTCCATAATCGGTCAAGAAAATCTACAAAATGAATGATAGGCATTTCAAAAAGTGCTATGCATCGTATTATGTAGTGACCGAAGATTTGAAGTTGAAAAAGCTGTGCGCAAGATGTGTGCCTCGCTTGTTTTCAATGGAACAAAAACAGCGTCCTGAAGATGTTTCAGTAGAGTGTTTGTCGATGTTTCACCGCAATAAAGCCAAATTTTTGCATCGGTTTATAACCATGAATGAGATATGGGTCCACGACTTCACGTCTGGGACAAAATAATAGTCAAAGTCTTGTCCAAAGAAGGCGAAGACGGTTCCATCTACAGGCATGGTCATGGCGCCTGCTATTTTTTTTTTTTTTTTTTTTGGATGTGCGTTTTTATTGATTGTCTTCAGAAAGGAAAAACCATGAACGACAAATACTATACTAATTTATTGCAGCATTTGGGTGAAGAAATTATGGGAAAAAATGCCGCATTTTGGGAAATAAAATGTGTTGTTTCGTTGTTTCATCAAGACAATGCTCCAGTATACACGTTTGCTATTGCGCTGATCAAAATTAATGAATTAAATTTCGAATTGCTTCATCACGCAACTTATTCGCCAAATTTAGCTCCCTTGGCCTATTTTCCATTTCCAAACTTGAAAAAATAGCTCGGTGGTAAAAAATTTCCCTACATTTCCCTACATATCACTGGAAAAAAGTTTATCGAGCTAAAAGTAGATTGTGTTGAAAAATAGAGAAAAATTTTGACAACGTTTTTGTGATTTCTTTGTTAGATTGGCTAATTTTTTGACCGCCCTCGTATACCAGTTTGAAAAATATATTCCCAACTCAGTGCGTCTGATTTTGGACGTATGTATAATTTTTAATACATAAGAATAATTATTTGTTAACTATTTTCGTGCACTACAATGCGAATTTATGCGAGTTCTGCTGTTGCCCATATGCTTTAAATGCAATAAATTCAAATGAAAACGTTTATCACTGAAGGGTACACTCTGGCTTAAACAACAATTCAATTTCCACACAAAGCAAAAAATACGCTTGGAAAATTTTTAATCAATTTATACATACTACTGTGCACACACACAACAAAGGACTGTATTTAAAATCAGTGATGGAAAAGTTGTACGATCATACTTTATTTTCGTAATGTTTGTTATCTGAATGTACCGTAATGTACCAGGTACCGATTCCACTATTATTCACTGAAATTTAGTGTAAACTCGAAAACAAATTCGTTTGTAGATGCTTCTCCTGGCCCATTCATATGTAAATTTTTGATACACATTTCTTACCTGAAATTTATAACTAAAAATGTGCGACAATATCTAGGAGCCATGACTTGGGCTTTCAAAATTGACATGTGCCAAGACAGTTAGAGCTTAAGGGGTTAAGAAAAATATTTCTGTGTACAATTTCCGTAGTATTGTAGCACCAATTGTGCTGCAATAAAAAATTTAAATAACTTTTATTTAATTAATGTGTTTCATTTATTTTTTTATTGTATAGGAAATTCAATTTATTTCATATAAAATCGATATATGTTAAATTAAGGTTTCTTAAAAATTCATTCAAAATAAACAAAAATTGTAAAATTTTTTGGATTGATGTGGTGAGTGTACGACTACATTAATTTTTTAAAGCTTTTCAAACATTATCAGTTTCTGATCATCAAAGTCAAATCTAGTCTAAAACATTGACACTTCATTTCCAATTTCCGATTTATACCGATTTAATTCTAGATCCCACTACCTCTTTTAGTACTGAACTGAAACGCATCTCTTTTAACACCGGATATCACATATTTTCATATTGTAGATACTGAAACCCTTGACTCATGCCATAGTATGTGTATATAATTCAGTAATAAACTATTTATAAGTAAATTAAGTTTATTTCTCTTATTTAACTCTTGAAGTTTTTAAAAAATAACGTAAAAGTTGCATGCTTCTGCTTTAGGACACACATATATAGATGATTTTGTACAACTCTTAGTTTACAGAGCAACTCATGATGGCAAAAATATCAGTATAGCTCAATCTGCAAGAGCTTAAAGTGTATTCATAAATGGGGCTTTTAAAATTTGAAATGTATGTTGTAATGGATGTAGTGCTGCAGATTATAGAATGTACAAATAAATAACAATGAAATAATAATAATAATGAACAATAAAATTATAATATAATATATATTATATATTATATATTATACAGGGTGGCGCAATAGAACGTGCGTATTTAAAAAATAGATTAAAAAATAAATACAAAAGGTATGGTTAAAATAAATCTAAGGCATTGTAGAGTAATAAATGAAGTTTATTTTTTAACAATAACATCATCTAAATGGTGACGGAACTCCTCTAACCTCAAACGAAAATTATTGAAAACTTTCTTCAGTAATACTGGTGTAATGGCTGCCATTTCACCACGGATATTCTCCTTGAGCTGAACGATGTTTCTTGAATTATTACTGTAGACTTTGTGTTTGAGGTATCCCCACAAAAAACGTCAAGAGGCGTCAAGTCTGGGCTACGTGGGGGCCATGGGATATCACCTCTATTTGAAATCAGTCTGCCAGGGAACATCTGCTTCACCACCGCCATGAGTCATTAGTCAGGTAGCTCCATCTTGTTGAAACCAAGTTCTGGAATTCACTATTCTTGAACTTTCAATTTCTGGAGCCAAAAATCCGTCCAACATCTCAACATAGCGTTCCATATTAACCGTGACGTTTTGGCCACGCGCATTTTCGAAGAAAAAAAAACCAATTACTCCTCTGCCGGAGATTGCTGCCCATACTGTCACTTTAAGACTATGCAATGGTTTCTGGTGTTTGATTTTGGGACTTTCACTGTTTCAGTAATGACAATTTTGACGGTTTACGAACCCATTCATAAGGAAATGAGCCTCGTCAGAGAAAAGGATATTGTCAAAATTGGAAAATCGATTAAGCATTTCATTAGCAAATGCAAGCCTTGCTATGAAGTCAGACTCTTTCAATTCTTGTGTTAATTGCAGCTTATATGGATGCAGTTTAAGATCCAATGTTAAAATTCGTTGCAAAACTTCGTCGCGATAATTGTAAAACAGACGATCTCTTGCGAGTCGACATTTGTGGATTTCCTCGTACTGTATATTATATTATATAATATATATACAGGGCGCCTAACTCTCATGGAGTTTTAGTCGCTATGAATCACTTCGACGGGAAGCGTCGCACACTTTGCATGCGCGCATTTTACGAGAACTCTCGTTCATATATTGCAACTAGGCGACTATATTGTGCTGAATATGGACCACGGCGAATTAGTGAAGCTCCGAGTGCTAATTTAATTAAAATATGGGTAAAGCGTTTTGAAGAGACCGGTTCAACATTTAAACCACAAGCAAATGGTCGCCCAAGAACATCTAGGACCGAAGACAATGTTGTGAGAGTTATGGAGTCAGTACGAGGAAATGGCAGCCATTACACCAGTATTACTAAAGAAAGTTTTCAATAATTTTCGTTTGCGGTTAGTGGAGTGCCGTCGTAGAGAGGGTCACCATTTAGATGATGTTATTTTAAAAAAATAAACTCCATTTATTACTCTACAATGCCTTAGATTTATTTTAACCATACCTTTTGTATTTATTTTTTAATCTATTTTTTAAATACGCACGTTCTATTGCGCCGCCCTGTATATTATTATAATGTTTGTAAAATGTTGTTAAAACTTTCAGTATATTGCATAACTGTTTCAAATTTTGAGAAAGATATTATATTGTTCTGTATCCACAATAACGTGGAATCTGTCTGAAGAGGCGTCATACCCTGCACAAATTCGGCCTTATGGTATTTCGTCCCATTTTCATATTTTTAAGTCAACTCTTTGGCTTCTAAACCGCACTGTATGGAAAAATATAATGGATTTAAGGCCACTAGACTCACGTGCTGAAGATAACGAAGTGTCGTTTAAAATATTTACGCGGAAGTATTTGTCGACTTAAATTTACTCTCTGTTCAAGGGTACGAGTGGTGAGCGGTTATGCCGGTCCAAGCCATCACTGATGCAGGCGTTTGCTTCCGCAGAGCAATTCGCTGGTCTAAACTGTCATCTGAGTTGGGCTCTAACCATGTGCGATCGTTCTGTTTGATTACATAATGTTGAACTTTAGAATTGTTCTCATCAGGAAAGACCAAATTTCGTCGACATAGTGCAAATGTTTAAGCATTTTTGGTTTTTCAACATGAAATGCTTTTTTTTGAGCAGGTGTTAAATGTTGAATTTTTTGTATTTTTTTAGGGCTTAAATCGTAGTTTACTTCTTGACATGCGCTGCATGCTGCGATCAGGGTCATTCAAACTTTTTGCCAACCGAACTTCACCCCTCGAACCATTTCTCGTGATGTTGCTAGTTTGTGCTTCCTGCGCTTGTAACGTAACATTATTTTAGCGGTGGTGACTCTGATGTGTTTGTCTGGCTAGCTGGTTAGCGGTCACAGATCTTTCCGATAGTTGCCACAGTCTAATATTTTCTCCAAATTGTATCCGGGGATGGTAAATGAGCTACATCGATCCATCCCTTCTGATATTCCCCATACAAATTGATCTATTTTTCCAAGATCAGCATTTCTCCTACACCTTCTTATTCCTATACTGCAGTAACTTAATTTCTAGTCCATAGTATTGGTTTATAATAGGTGATGAAACTGGAGAAAATCAAACCACTAATCACGCCCCTTCTGTTACTCCCAATGCAAAAGATCGATTTAACATATATATTCTTCTATATATATTATTCTATTCATAATTTTTGCATAGTTCCACTATATTTATTGAGTTTTGGTTAACCTAGAGTGGACGGTATTGTCATACCCTTTCTGGTACTTTCCATGCAAATTGCCCATTTTTCTGAAATCCAAAATTTCCTTCATAATTTCTGATTACTAAACTTCGGTAAGCCAATTTCATCTACAAATTTGTACTTTCATATCGTTCAAGCAATTGTTTTGAATTCAGCCAAATGTAGCACGCAGTTGGTGAATATAGCTCTGAGAATGAAGATACAGGGCATCGTCATTATCCTTTACATACAAATTGACGGATTTATCGAAATTTAATGTTTTTCCCTCTAATCCTTAACCAGTAGAACTGCAATCTATTTGAATTCCGATCTATTTAAAATCCAGTGAACAAACACGTCTTTTCTGGCAACTCCCACACAAATTATGTAGTTTACCCGGCGCTCCTTTGGCGCATCAATTGCAATACAATACGAAATTAAATAACATATTCT
Source organism: Philornis downsi (assembly GCA_019455685.1). Lineage (NCBI taxonomy): Eukaryota > Metazoa > Arthropoda > Insecta > Diptera > Muscidae > Philornis > Philornis downsi. The sequence continues at coordinate 4,861,447 of JAHXMU010000118.1, read as the reverse complement.
TTTTCTTAGGTGGCGACTGGAATAGACATCCTAACCTATTATATATAATTTCAAGCGCTTCGATCTACTGCGCTTCTCTTCCAATTCGTCACACCAATCTTTAACACTATTTCAAAAGCGTTTTCCTTCCAACGAAGTTTTGGTCGCCCCCTTCAGCGCCGTCCATGGAGTTCGTTGTCGTAAACTTTCCATGCCGAAGCATTTGGGTCCATCCGCACAACGCAATCGCTATATATTAATGCATTTGGCATGTCGGAATATAGCCCATACAGCTCATTATTCATGCGACTCTGATACTCTACGTAAACGCCTATGGGTACATACACATATTTTCCGGAGTATTTTCCTCTCGAAAACTGCCAGTACTGATTCATCCACTTGCGCCATAACCCAGGATTCTGCACCATATAACAAGATAGGTAGTACAGTCGGATCTTTGTGTGTCGAGGGAGGGTTTTATTATTGAATCGCTTGCTTAGCCCACAGTAATATCTATTAGCAAGCAATACTCACCTCTTTATCTTCATGCTGATATCATTCGTTTTGTTTACAGCGGAACCGAGGTAGATGAATTCTTCCACCACTTCAAAATTATATCCACACAACGTCCCAAACGGGTAGATTCTTTGTTCTTGAAACCAATAACTTTGTTTTGTCATCGTTTACCACCAGACTTATGTTCGCTGCTTCCTTCACGATGCTTAAGAAGGCTGCAGTAACATCTCGCAGTTTTTGCTCAATAATGTCTATATCATTAAAGATGGTAGCAGTCGTGTTAACTGCAGCTTTCCTCATAATCATCTCCAACAGTATGTTGAAGAGGTTGCACGATAGACTCTCGTTTGGTGTAAAAAGGCTCGCTTAGATCTTTGCCTATCTTTATTGAAGACTTCGTGTCAGTTAGCGTCATCCCACAAAGACGTATAAGTTCCGTAGAAATTTCAAACTCGGACATGGCCTAATACAGTTTTTGCCGCATCGGGCTATCGAAGGCAGCTTTATAATCGACGAAAAGATGGTACATGTCGATCTGTTTTTCTTGGATATATGATAGCATATAACTTTTTTTATTCAATGTAGTTCTTTTATTTATTTATTTTTTTTAAATTTAATTTTATTTTATATAAAGATATAAGTAATTGGTTTGGAATATTATAGACCGCAAATGACCTCCATGCTAATTCACGCATGTGCGGCACCTATTCAGAAAATTATTCGTTGCGGGATCGCCTCAATTATTTTATTAATGGACTGCTTCAATTCAGCCAAATTTCTTGGTTTCGTTTTGTACACCCCATAAAAAAAGTCTAGTGCAGTCGGGTCAACTGACCTTGGGCGCCAGCACAAAACAGAGTTTCTGGATATTAATTCGGAAATTCGGGAATTTTCTTGGGAACTCCGCCATAACCGGTTTGGCTATGTGTGTAGTTGCTCCATCTTTGCTGAACCCAAATAGATAATCAATATAAATAATCCCACGCAAATCCCAAAAAATAGAGGCGTGACTTCGCTTGTAGACGGAACCGTCTTCGTCTGCTTTGGACAGACATCTTCACGACGCCGTTTTTGCTCTATTGAATGCGCAGCACTTAACTTACGCACAGCTTTCTCGTCTTCAAATCTGAGCTCTATATAAGATGTATAGCGCTTTTTGAAACGTCTATTATTTAAGCTAGTTCACGCACCTTCAGCTGAAAAAATCCAATATCATTTTGTGGATTTTCTTAACCGTGTCTGACGTGGCCATCTCAATTAGTCAACCACTACGGTATTCGTCTTGGTAGCTCGTACGGTCTCGTTTAAACTGTGCTATCCAATACTTTACAGTCGTAAACGAAGGAGCAGATTCTCCCTGAGTAGAATCTAGCTCAGGTTTAATATTGGTTGGACTGGGACCTTTAAAATTGAAGTATTGAATTGCATAATGGTGACCCATTTTTTTCATGGCGCCTTAAAACTTAATACATTTGTTTTATAAGGTTGCCACCAAAATATCTTTTTTCAAACTGCTGGCACCATTTATACGCCAGGACGGCTAGTTTTGGGACCACCGTCGTAGGTTTATATCTTTCGTTCAATAACATTGAAGTCAGTGTAATTTGGCAAGCATCAAGCATTTTATAAACTTGGCTTTACCCATTCATATTTGTACACCAATACAAAATGATATTGAGTAAAGGCATGTATAGGGTGGCGCACAAGCAACGTTAAGATTTGATCAGTGAATATATTTTTTGTTTAATTTTTCGTTTTTTTCGTCTCTTTACAGAATTAACTAAATAATACTTGGGAAATTTATGATGGAAATGCTTAGACCAGAACAAGGAACCAAAGTTGTTCAACTTTACTTTAAAAGTCAGCATTCGATTATTCAGATCATACAGATCAATATGCTCCTAGCAATTTACCGATTGGTTCAGCGCTTTGGGCAACAAGGGGCTGTATGTGATATTCCGCGTGCTGGAAGACCTCGTGCAGTTCGAAATGAAGTGACCATTGGTCGAGTGCAAGCAAGTATTGAGGAAAACCCCGAAACTTCCATCAGGCGACGTTCTCAGCAGTTAGAGATGTCTAGGCGATATTTGCAAATAATTTTACAAATGTTACATCTTTTCCCATATAAGATGCAATTGGTTCACGAGTTAAAACCAAATGATGCATAAGAACGCATTCAATATAGTCGCCGTTAACGGTACTTTTGCGCCACCCTTTATAAGACAGTTCGTCTGACTGAAATTTCTGTACGAGTTTTTAAAGAAATACGAGTATGTCACCGACTAGTATCTACAGTAAAAATAAAAATCATACAAATATGTATGTCGTATTCATTTCACCCCTTAAGCGATCACTCTTTATCTAAGCGAATTATCAAAATTTATAATTTTGCAAAAAATTTGTAATTGTTTAGTGTTAAGAGGCGTCAGCTGCGAGTATGTCTGGATCATGTTATCTGTTATTAAAATATTAGTTTACTTTATTAGTTAAAATGGTTTATTAATTAAATATTTTATTTACCAAAATATATGCAAGATTTGTAATTTAATCTAACTATTAAATGCGACGAATGTGCTTGAGAATATGAGTGTGTGTGTGTTGTTGGTTTATATTGTTTTGGGCGATATTCTGTCAGCACAACACATCCTCAAGACACAAAAACAAACACATTCATAAGCGAACAACACATAAATCTACGCTCCAATTATTGTGGCATTGTACACTCACAAAAAACAGAACTACATCTACACGTACATAAATAAATGAATACAAGGCAAAATAAAATACTAAATAAAACAAAAATAAATAATACAAAAAAAAAAAGAGCCAAAGCGAAAATCTAATGTGATAACATGGCAGCTTGAAAAACGTAAAACGCCAACAGAAAAAAACCTAAGTAGAGAATTAAAACAAAATGACAGCAACTAACACAAAACCGAGGAAGAACTGGTGACAAAACAATATAAACTGTGCAAATGGAAAAGTCGGCTGAAACGAAGTCGTTGCATCCTTCATTATGTCTTAAAATTGTATTATCATATCTAAAAACACTAGAAAAAAAATAATTACAGAAATTGTTTAACCACCATGACAGTTATTAAAATTCTTTAATTCCTTACACACCGAAATTCACTCAATAATAAAAGATAAGTTTCTGAAATAGAATAAGGCCCATCAATTTCGACAAAATATCGCAATATGATCCGTAGAGTCAATACTGCCGTTTTATATGACCCTGTTAATTTAATTTTATATACGAAGTTACGTCATTTTCCGCATAGCTAAACTAAACTTTGCCTAACTTTCTGTCTTAGTTAATACAATATTGGTCATTTGAACCACTTAATACCGGGTTATCCATTTTTCTGTTTTAAAAATAAAGCCGAACTGAAAACCGATAAACCAATGATTTCGATGAAACTTTTATTTCATTGTAATGCGTGAACTTTTCCATTATGGGCGAAATACAATGTCATTTAAATGACCGCTTCTGGATTGGTTGGATCCTTTTGAGGTAGTTTTCAACCACCTTTTCGCACATTTCAGGCGGAGTCCCGGCATTAACTTGACAAATGGTGGTTTTCAAATGCTTCGACGTTTGGGGATTATCCACGTAAGCACAGTCTTTATCGTAGCCCCCCCACAAAAAAGTTTAGCGGCGTCAAATCGTATCATCTTGACGTCGCCAAAACGTAAAATTACGTTTTCTGGGAACTTTATGGAAATCGGTCGTGTTGTGTGGTAATTTTCAACTACCTTTTGTGGTAGTTTTCAACTATCTCTTCGCATATTTCAGGCGGTATTCCGGCGTTAACTAGACAAATGATGGTTTTCAAATGCTTCAACGTTTAGGGATTATTCGCGTAAACGCGGTCTTTGACGTAGCCCCACAAGAAAAGTTTAACAGCGTCAAATCGCATGATCTTGGTGGCCAGTTGATGTCTCCAAAACGTGAAATTACGCTTTCTGGGAACTTTATGGAAATCGGTCGTGTTGTGTGGCTCGTGACATCGTCTTGTTAAAACCACATACCGTATAGTTCATAATATTTAATTTCAGACAAAACAAAAGGCGCTTATCATACTGCCATAGCGCTCTGAATTGACGGTAACGGTTCCTTTAGCATCATTTTAGAAAAAATACGGCCTATTGACACTCCCTGACCATATTGTGTACCAAACAGTCACTTTTTCCAGATGAAAAGGCTTTTCCGCAACCCCAGTCACTTTTTCCAGATGAAAAGGCTTTTCCGCAACCCCCTCGAGTGAAAAATGAACTTCACCGCTGGAAAAAATTTAATTCGAAACATCAGCATTGAAAGCTTTTTGCTGTATTATTCATTTAGCATATCTACTGCGTTGTGAATTGTCAGCCGGATTTAGTTGTTGCTTTTGTTGGACTCTATATGAAAAGGGATGAAAATCCAATTGCAAAATATGCCATAATGAGCCGTAAGATAGGCCGAATTGCTAAGAACGCCGTGGAAACGACAAATTCGCATTATCCGCCACACTTCCACTAATAAAAGCGATATTTTCGGCAGTGCGTATATTCCGATGATTCACTGGCCTGACCACAACTGTTACGCTTTCAGTCTCTTTCAATTTCTTTATAATCTTGCCAATTCCTTGCACAGTAGGTCAATTAAGACGACCATAATCAGTCCGTAGTGCACGAAATGTGCCCACTTTTGAATCACCACTTTTGCAATAAGTTTTAACTATTTTTACGGGTTCTTCGGTAGTTAAATGATTTATATTCGTAAACGGCAAACCTTTCACTAAATATATAACGCTTCAGATGAAAGTTATTTAACTGCTGGCAGCCTCGCCAGACGAACGGTTTTGAAACTACTAAATGGATAACCCTGTGTAAGTTACAGTACAAAGAAATCTCTCAATTTCCCATATTTTGCCACACTTCTTATTTCGATAAAGAGGTAAACGCAAGCCAGAGGGGCTCAAAATGTGAATAGCGTTTATGATTCTGATACTGTAATACTCTATCACTCAAAATTGTGATTGCGTCGATTCTCGTCCGTTAATTTTGATATCAAAAGTCCACCCCAGAAGGCTAATTGTTGACAATATTAACAGAATAATGGAAATCGTCAAGCCCGACCGTCATGTAAACACTGTTCCGATTGTCCCGAATCTCGGTGACACATAAAAAATCTTTTGGTCGAATAGCTGTAAGCCGAAGCAAACGGTGGTCAAGCCATCGTTTTTTTTTTCTTTTTTTTCTTTCTTTCTTCTCCCAATTTATAAATTGTTAAGAGATTGCTTTCGCCGTTCGCGTCAGAGATATATACATACATACATCCACGGCTTGAGCGCGTAAATCACACACCAACTCAAGCTTTAGTAGTTTGATTGGTGTGTGTTACAGAATGTTCTAAAGATGGCTACAATCTGTCTCATATACTCTCTTAGTCGCTTAGTCATTCCCAAAATTGCAAGCTAAAACTTACTTGTTACTGTGAGTTCGAACTATCCAGTTCACATTGGTAAGTTTCCGCGCAAATTGTTCAATTGCAAATAAAGAAATAGAAATTGCCCATCCAAATTCTAATTCCTTGTGTTTTCATTCTTTATTTTTTCCTTCCTCGGTGAACAATTTGTGAGAAATATTACAAGCTTCCTTGGAATATTTCCGGCTCACACAATTGTAAACCAAAAGCCACCTTTCGCTCCAGGCAACCCAAAATTCCCTGTATCCCCACATTTTGTTGGGGATTGCCGGTCAGGAAAGTTTTGCTGTGCATTTGGTGGGATTGCCATGAATCATCTACTATGAGCTGCTGCTTTATGGCCAAACTCTAAATTCGAACCTGTGCTGTCAATAAATGGACCATCAATAAGAGAGTAATTGTAGTCCGTCAGAACGGTGGCAGCCCACTCAATTCGAAACTAAGTCACCTGAAACTCAGGGAGCTTGGTTGGCGGTTTTTAAGAATCAATCTTATAGTCCGGACCGGGCACCAAGTGATTACAACCATTCCAGGTTATAACAAATGACCTGGCAGCAAGTGATTACAACCATTCCAGGTTATAACAAATGATTTTGCTGCTGTAAATTCGCCTCAAGAGAAGCTTGAGAAAATCGGCTGTTTCAGTTTTTTTTTTTTGCTAATAGAGATTAGGATTTCTATGGGAGAGGTACAATGGACCTACCTTAAAACTGCTAACAAATTACCAAACAAAACGGTATATATATGACCTTAATCGGATCATTCAAACTATACTAAACAAAGACTTCAGGGTGATTCAAAAACACACCTTATTCGAGTACAACTGTTTACTATACCGTACAAGTGGACGATTACTACTTGACGCTTGCCTGACCAAAAGTCATCGGTCGATATGACTAAAATGACCAGGAAGGATAATACAAGTAAATCAGTTATGAAATTTCAGTCGGGTATACTCATTTACATACATATATACCTTCACCCCGCGTCTTTTTGTTTTGATGCAAAAGTGAACGTAGTGTCAGAACGGACGTGGTAAATAACTAAGTTTTTATCAATTAATGCTCTAATGCATGCACAACTCTTCATTTTGTATAATAGATTGAAAGGTGTGAATCCCGGAATATAAGGGTTAAATTATGTAAAAGGTTATTTTTTGCAGAAGCATTACCATTATTGGCAAAAGTTTAAATTTTTATAGCCGAAAAACAAGATCTCGATAAATTGGTCAATTTTTATTGGACTATGTACGAGTATACTATAATCCATTTTCATTACCAGAACAAAATTTTTCAAACGAATGATGTTTGCTAAATTTGGCCGGATTTAGTGTAACTGCTTGAAAGCTACAACTATATGTCTTTTATTGGTCATATGTATGGAAGATACCAAAAGAGGTCCGGAAGGGGTTGTTGCGCTACAAGAGGTAGGAGTAAAAGGAAGAAAGAAAGATAAATTCGGAAGATCGGTCAATTTATATGAGAGACACAATGTGGCCAATTTCATTACTCTTGGACATCACCTTAGCAAATTCTTAATAAGTACACTATTTCGCTGAAATTGGTGAAACTGCATAAAATATATGAATCAGTTAAACAAAGAATTATAGAGCTGAACAACCAGGTTATTGCAGGCGTTACAGAAATATAAATTCCGAAAATCATTCAATTTGAATGGGTGATACCAGCAGGCGTGGGCCAAAATATCCCATTTACAATCCGCATCTACGATCCATTAAAATATTATTCTGTTAAGTTTTATGAATTTTGTTAAAGACTTTCTGCAGTTACTATGTCTATCAGCCAACAAACAGATGGACGTCGCTCAATTGACTCAAAAAGTTATGAATCACATTTGATCAAAAGGTACCTTAGACCTTTTCTTCTGAATTCTAAATTTTTGCCGCATCGAATGATATGGTGAACGTATAATAACAAGAACACGAGTGCAATTTTTTAAAATTTTGACTAGCCTCACAAACCAATAAAAACCAACAAACTTCCTGACATCAAGTTAAATATTAAATTGAATTTAGAAAAATCATCGAACCGTAGCCACAGCGGTTATTATTAAAAGCTCCACAAGAGGATTTTCTTCGATTTTCAATTTATCAAATATTTTGTTTCACATTTTTATCGTCAATTGTATTTTTTTTTTTTTTTTTTTTTTGATTCAGGCGGTCTGCCGACTTTATGAAATTTCTTAAAGATTGCCACAGCCTAATAATTTACATAATGTATAATATAGTACACCTGAAACTCCCACCTATAATTATTTGATCGGCGATCCCTCCAATTATGTGTGGAGAACATTGCGAGTAGTCGAGTAACCAGCAAATCTAGTAAATGCTTCTCAATTTGTGACGTTCGGAATTGATGCTAAATTGTGCAACCCATTAAGTAAATCTTAAAATAGAATGTATATGTATGTAAGTTCACTGAATGTGTGAAGTTCTCCCACATCTGATCCATGGAATACAAGGAACTGTGTTTTTTGTGTGTAGGCGAGTATTATAAATGCAGTATATCGGTCCTTCCTCTCTGGTAATTCGCGTACAAATTGACCAATTTTCATCCATTATTTTTTTTTTTTCCAATGTTCACTGTATTGTTTCGTACTACTCGTCATAATTCGGAAAAAAAAACGATTGATTAATCACATACCTTCCGATACCTCCCATACAAGTAAGCAATTCAGGCTATGAATTCTTAAGTTCATATCCTTCACCTTTTTAAATTTGGCCGAATTTGGTACAAATAAGGGGTTTGCTAAAGTTGGATCACACAATGGAAATGGATCGCTTTGTCGCACACCTTCTGGTGCCTCTCATGCAAACCGAACGATTTTCCGCACTTTAAAATTACCCCGTATCTCTGTATTCGTAAACTGCAGTAAATTAATATATTGTTTACCGTGCTATTACATAATTTTTTTTTTTATAAAACTTTTAAAAATCAATCAAGTAACTGTGTCCCTTCTGGTACCCTTCATACAAACGACGGATTTAACACATATTTCTTAGATTAATTTTCTGTTTGGTTACACTGAATTTGGACTGAACACTGAAAAAATTTGGTGCGAATCATGCGTTTGATAAAATTAGTTCTGAGAATGAAACTCCTATTCCGGTACCTCCCATACAATATTATCGATTTATCTAAATTTCCTTTTTCAGCTGCAGATCCTAGTGCGTGGGCTCCAGTAGCTTACATCTTTTAAATAACATTAAAGTATAATATTTGGCAAAATGTGGAAAACTTGACAGGGCTACCAAGCCCTTTCCGGCCTCTCCCATACAAATTATCTAATTTTAACCGTATATTCATCGATTCTTATCTGTCATTCAACAATACAAAATTCGGTAAAATTTAGTAAGCGTCAATCATTTATAAGCTATAATAATTAAGTTCAGTAAGTTATAACTTAACATGTTTTTTTATTGTGCGACAATTTATAACATTTGCTGATAAAAAAAAACTAGCCGACCTAACAAAGAAGACAAAAAAAAAAGTTGAAAAAATTTTTCTTCATGTTCCAACATATTCTCCTTTTATCTGGTATTCAATAATAGCTTCTATACCTTGTTTAATGTAAGAACTGCCAAACTTCTTAAAACAGCCATCAACCGCAGACTCCCCCTCTACACTGTTGGCAAATCTTTTACCACCGAGTAAGTTTTTCAAATTTGGAAATAGGAAATAGTCCAAGGGAACTAAATTTGAAGAGTGTAATACGTGATGAGTCAATTCGAACTTTCGTTAATTTTTGCCATCACAATAGTGGAGGTGTGCAGATAATGATGAAACAATACTTTATTTTTCGCCAAATGTAGTCTTTTTTCATAATTTCATCACCTAAACGCTTCAATGAATTAGCATAATATTTACCGTTGGTGGTTTTTTCTTTCTTAAGATAATCAATAAAAATAATCCCATGTGCGTCACTTGCCTGCAGATGGAACCTTCTCCGCTTTCCTTTTACACGATTCTTCCTTTCCAGTCCACTGCTGTGGCTGTTCCTTTGCCTCTGGTGTGAAGTGGCAGACCCATGTCTTATCCATGGCTATAAATCGACGCAAAATTCAACTTTATTGCGATGTAACATCGCCTAACAATCTACTGTTTTTCGCGGCACCCGTTTTGCACAAGGCTTTCTCTTCTTCAATTAGCTCACCGACGATCATCCAATATCATTTTGTAGCAACATAGCTCGGCTTTAATATTGGTTGGACTGCGACCTTTCAAAGGGAAGTATTGAATTACATAGCAATGACCAATTTTTTTATGTTTACAAATTAACTGAGATCGTTTATTTTTGATGGCTCTAACAAAAATACTAGGCGACGTGGCGGTTGCCACTTTTTACCAGAAATTTTTTTTCCAAACTACTGGCACCATCTATACGTCATGTCGGCTAGTTTTGGGATCGCCCTCATAACATGCCCATGATATTCCGCACTATTTTGAGTCAAAGCAAAATGATGTTGGGTGACGATATATGTAAATCAGCTCACCTTACTAAGATTTCTGTACTGGTTGTTAAATAGAAAACTGTGAAACGGGCTTTCAAAAACTTGACGAATTTTTTTTTAATATTGATTTAATCGAGCATTAAAATAATAACATAATGTACGAATAAATTGGAGCTGTCTCCATTCAAAGTAATTCGTTGTTATATAACCCGCGAAGAAACTGTGAGAATATTTTTCTCACCCTTTAACTACAGTATGGTCCACTTGCACCTGCACTTTAGAGACTTAAAAACTTTTTTTCAATGAAACATTTTTGGAACCAGTGACACGCATGACCACTGTAACGCAAAATAGTGCATTATTCCTGTGGCTGGACGAGACCTGTGTTCCTAAAGCATTTACCTTAAGTAAGTTTTCCAGTCTCTAAATTACATCCATACGTGGATTGTTACAAATGGAATAGCGTAATCATCACTCTCGCACTCAATGACAAAGTGTGTTAGCGAATGTTACGAGCAAATAAAATAAAAGAAACAAAGTGACGAGTAAACTGATGAGTCTTCTCACCAAACAAAACGAATGCAACAGAAACAAAATTCTTCCTTTCGGCTACAAATGTCCTGTTTTACTCAACTTTTTCTTAGTTTGAAATGGGTTTTTTGCTGCAGTCATAATAACAAAACAAAACAGAAACAATAACAAAACGCTTGACAATCGCAAAAGGCAATGGAAAAGGAAAAAGAGAAGATGGCAAGCTGAGTGTTTGTTTGTCTCGCAGTTTATGACAATCACAAAAACAAAACGTACCCTGGCGTAACTCTAACAAAGTGAAAGCACGTCAGCGAAACATTGCAAACTTCTCGTATCTCAGTGTTGACAAAACAGGATAATGTGAAGAAATCCATGAATATCTGACAAATTTCCTGAAAGAACTTGTAACGCAATTTACAGACAGTACAACTGACACATATTGCTAGCGCTATGAGCATGCGATAGTTGCCAATAATTCTACCATTAGAAATCTTATGGCAGCTACGTAAATTTTATATCAAGTGACACAAATGTGTAGGCTGACATTAAGCACTTTCCATTACAAATGTAGAGCGATGTCTGTTTGTTTGCACTGAAATCTGTCAGTATTTTAATTTCTGACTTACATTTTTCAAACTCCTCTAATATATTTGTCCGATAACAAATTTTGATTATCGATTTTATGTCATTGAATTCACCATTATTCAATATCGAAATGTAAATGTTCGCTGAAATGTTTCCAGCCTAACAACTTCCTGAACATTTTTTCACATTTATTTCGAATCAACATAATTTATATGGATTTCGATATTATTTCGCACGAACTATTGAACTCAGCACCAGCCTTTATTCAAAAAAAAAAAAAAAAAAAAAACAGAAGTTTGTATGGGCTTTAACAATATACTGTATCGAACTAGTATATAAATTTCAGTTCGTTGAACTGACTAAAATATATCTTGACCCAACGTCCTTTTTGCATTGGTGCAAAGGGTGTGGGATGGCAGAAGGGGCCAGATCATTCGTTGAGTTTTTATAAAAGCAATATTGTATATTCGTGAAGTCCCTCACCCAGAAATTGTATAAGAGCGGCCTAACAAAGAAGACACAAAAATATTGGGAAAAGCTTTCTTCATTCTTCAACATAGTCTGCTTACCTTACAAAACTTTTCGAAACATCAAAACTTACATATAGTTAATTAATCACTTCCATGTGGAGTGAAAAAAAAACCTTATAAAATAAAGGCAACACTAACAAATCTATTTCTTGACTTTCTAAGTCGATTGAGCATTGCCTCTCTGTCTGATTGGATAGTAGACACGATAATTGCCGCAGACTTTTATGAAACTTGAAGAAAAACTTTGTCAAATCGTACCAGGAAATTGTAAATGAGCTATATCGCCCCATCATCTTTGGTACCTCCCATAAAAATTGACCGGTTTTCCGAAATTAAGTTGTTACCTCATTAGGAGTTATTTACAGACCGCATCGATCTGAGTTTTTGCTTAGTGTTTTAATGTGTATTTCTTGATGATATGTAAACAAATCGAAATATTAATCAAACTTCTTCAGGTATCTCCCATACAAATAACTGATTTAACCCAAATATTCTATTATACTTAGTTATTCTAAATTCTACAAAAAAAGTGGGTACACGTTAAGGTTTTGCTAAGATAGTGTCTAAGAGTGAAAAAGGGCTGTATTGTTGCAATTTTTCTGATTCTGCTATACAAATTGACCTTTTTTTGAAATTAAATTTTATACTTCTACCTTTTAGCACGAAGCCTGTAGCAGTTTGATTTTTGGTTCATTATTTTGCTTAATAATTCATGGTAAAATTAAAAAAAAACCGGCCGGCTAACCACTCCCCTTTTTGCACTTTCCACATAAATGTATTCTTAGGTTAATATCTGTTGTGCATTTATACTAAATTCAGTGAAATTTTGTACAGATTAAGAGTTTAGTTACACAGTTTCTGGTAAATAAAATGAACATCATTGTCGCTCTCCCTCTAGTACTTCTAATACGAATTGACCGATTTTCCAAAATTTGATTTTTTTTTCATGCATTCGCTAAATTATGGAGTGGAGGAACCTAAATTTCTGCTCATTGTACTGCTTTGTGGTATCTGCGTCTGTATTATTTATTTATTTTTTTTTTTAATAAATTATTTATTAGAGTTTAATAAGATAACTACAATTTTTCTATAATATTGCCTCAGCGCCAGATTGGCTTTATAGAGGCTAAAACCATTCATGTAATACTACCATAACAAATATTAACATTAAAATATTTAACATTTTTTTATTTACTTTTTTATATTTATTTTATATTTATTTTTTATTTAATTTTATTTTATATTTAATAACTAACTTCATATTTTTCAAGCAGCTGCATTGGATTCAACCAAATTCGTCACTCATTATATGTTTGATAAACTTAGTCCTGAGAATGAATGCTGGACTGCAGTACCATGCCCGTTTGGAAGGGTGCTTTAGAGTTATTTGATTTACGGCTTCTAAAATCTATTGCGAAGACTGCAGTAACTTAGGCTTTCGTTAAAGGCATTAAGTGTAATGCTTGGTAAAATGTGGAAAAAATCGACCGGATAATCCCGCCGTATCTAGTAGCTCCCATACAAATTAACTAATATAACCCATATACTTCTAGATTCATAATTTTCATGCCATCGCACTAAATTCAGAATTGTGCATTATTTGTTGATAAGACCTAACCTACCTACAAACCCTCTGCCACACTTTTCGCACCAATGCGAAAGGATACCTGACAGGAATTTCTGCACTTATTAATTTATCGACAAAACCGTTGTGGAAGAAATTGCATTTTTAAAACTCTGTACTATAAAAAGAGTATGTTCTGAATTAGTTTTTATTAAAAAGTGTCATCTGATAACAGTGGGGGCATTTTGAAGGCCATATCTAGCCAAAGAAATATTACCATGACCAGAATAAACCATATGCAGGATTGTTTGTAAATTAAAAAAGGTCTGAAACTGCTGATGGAATACTTAGTCTTTGGTGTGTTTTTTATCGTCATATTGATCGATCAATTGATTTTTGACATATTTGAATTTCAAACTTACAATGGAGGACCACCTTTTAATATATAATGTCTCCGTAAAGTCGTCAGTTCTATTGACATTGACAATTTTGTTTTAAAACTAAGAAAAAACAGATGAAAAAAATTCCATTTAACATCGAGTAACTATAAGTTGAAATTGAGTGCTTCCATTCGGTATAAATAAAAAAATAATAAATAATAAATAATGACTAGTAATAAATATTAAATAACAAACAATAAATTATAAATAAGAAGTAATAAATAATATATTATAAATTATAAGTATAAAAGAATAAATAATAGCTAATAAATAATAAACAATAAATGACAAATGATAAATGATAAATATTAAATAATAAATAATATATAATAAATATTAAATAATAAATCATAAATAATACATGATAAATAATAAGTAATAAATATTAAATAATAAACGATAAATAATAAATAATAAATAATAAATGATAAACAATAAGCAATAAATAATAAATAATAAATAACAAATAATAAATAATAAATAATAAA
>JAHXMU010000118.1:4827365-4846473 GCA_019455685.1 Philornis downsi | reverse complement strand
TGTGATTTTAAACGATAATTTTCCTAAACTTATATGGAAAACATGAATCTTAATTGCGCTACTCTTATATTCAATTGGAAATGCAGTACTGTGTTCTTGTTCTTCAATGTTCATTATATAAATTGAAATATTCTTAGTTAAAGTTGTTTGCATATTAAAAAAAAATAAGTAAATAAATGAATAAAAACACCTTGTAGGTTTTTGTAGGTTTTTTATTGCAGTAAATCACCTCTGTTCTCGCAAAAAATCCAATTATCAACACAGCCCATGACACCATGTTAATGTAGTAATTTCCGGTGTAATTGAAGAGGTTACATTTCTTTGAAAGCATTGCTCTTCATTGTAAAAACACTCGTGCCACCCTACCACTCAGCAGTTACTTGAATTGCATGCATTTGCTGAGAAAATGTGTTACTGCAGGACAATTTATTCTGGACGTTAGGCTGTTTGTGCATTCACACATAGTCGGCCATTTGCAGTAGATATCCTTACACGTATAAAATATTCCTTTGAAACACTACACTTGTTTTTTTTTTTTGTATTTCATCAACCAACTTTTATTATCCGAGTTCGTTAAGTGGACAAAAGCCGCCGGACAATCTGGCCATGTATGCGTAAAGAAACACTTTGTTTGCAGAAGGAAGCAGACGTGTTGTAAGAGCTTTCATAATTACGTTTAGTGTCGTTTTCCAAGGCAAATTTAAGTCCTTTGTTTCTTTTTTTATATAAAGCAAAAGAAAAATTTTGACTACTGAATAACATCCAATAACGAATCCTTTTATTTATGTTTGCCATATTTCCAGGAAAGTCCTTCCGCTAAGTTTTTGTCACTCTTAGACTCAAAGCAGTTTTAATAGTAACACTGAGTCGTCCGCTATTTTGGATTAATCCCATAATTAAATAATTCAAAATAATGAGATATTACAATGTCAGGCATTAGGAAATAATGAAAGAGTTAATCACTCTGCATGTGAATAATTATGGCAACAAAATGCAAACAAATTATAACTGATTATTCTCATTATTATCAGTGTTTCCGCAACTAAATTTTTCTAAACTCTTCAAGAAATAGAGATACAAAAATGTCTACTTAGCTGGTTTCAGATTTCAGAAAGTTTTGTAATTTGGTATCAAATGAGTCGGTAGTAAATTTTTTGGAAAAATCATCATCAATAGCCCGAAAAAATTTGAGTAACTGACAATGCTGTAAATGTCTCAAAATATTGTTATTCTGGATGACTATACTTAGATCTTTCAAATGCAAAAAAGCGTTGATGTATGTATTACAAAAATTTCACAGAGGCTTCCCAAAAAGTTTCCTGTGGAAATGTAGGGAATCCTATCCTACAACTATTGGCTTTAGGAGAAATTAAACTGTAGTTGAATTAATTGAAATCCTATTCGTGTTTTACGGAACGAAATATGAACTTAGTGAAACCTTAATCAGCCTAAACGAAACCATTTTCTAATTGGGTGAAATGACCTCTTTACAAAATCATTACGGAAGTTTCGGTCAGGTGAATTCACTTTCATACTGTACCTTCATCCGTCATCTTTTTGCAAGTGTGGGGAGTTCCAGAAGGGGACCCTTAGCTGTCATCAACTAATGCTGCGATTTGTTTCAAATGAAAGAATGAAGAAGAATGAGAAATGCAGAAGTTGTAAATTGCTCAATTTAATTATAATAACTTACTTATAACTCGTTGTGTTTCATTTAGAAATTATAAAGAAACCATCGATTTATTCTATATCGATTAATTTGTGGTTTAGGTACTATAAATGGAGGAGCAGACCACTTTCGTTCATAAAATTAGATCTTGATAGTACGGCCAACTTTATATACCGAATTTAACTGAATTGAGTGGATATGGACCAAATATATAAACTACAAAAGAGGTACTTTAACAGTCAAATTTTTCAAATTTTAGGGCCAACAAAATGGACAAAATGTTATGTTCAGTGAATTGAAAGTTTCGGTACCAAAATTAACTTATGGGAAAATCGATCAACCTGTGAAGGCTCAATCCGATATGACCTATTCAAGATACAATGGTAAAATATGAATATTAGACTGTGCCAGTTTTTAAAGAATTTCATTAACATTTACGGCATCTATAACTATCAGCCTGTCGGACAGCCAGCCAGACAGGTGAGCATGATGTCGATTTTGATACGCTCGAATGTGAAGCAACTTTCATAAGCAAATCAAACTTTTTGCATTACTTCTAAACTTTATACATTAATTAATAGCATACATGTGGTTGAAATTCATAAATGCAATGGAAAAACTAATCCAAATTCTACACTGTTTAATGGTTTCGATTCATTTAGAACGTTTTTAAGGACAAACTTTTCGTTGGAAGTTTGGAAAGTTGGAAAATCAGGCTTCGTCGTCTATTATATGCACGAAAAAAGAAGCTTTGTTACGCTAACTTAGCCACCTATACAATATCTGTTAGTAAATCATTTAAGTTCTTATACTGTTCTTATATTGTGGACTACTAAAGACATAACTTACCCAAACAAGGACTATCTCTGTCTATCTGCTTTACGTGTAGTAGCCGTTTTATTTCCTTCCTCTAATATAAGATTTTATTCTATGTTAAGGCCTTATTCAAAAGCGATTTTACTTATAGTGTACAATGACACTAAAGAAGATTTAATATCATTGATTTGGAAATAATGCTTTTATTAAGACACTGTTCTATATGAAAAATTTGTACGAAGACAGTTTTCCTGTGCACAAAAATACTTCCACACGACGATCCACTACAGAGTGGGATCAAAAATTAAATTGAACACTTTCAATACAAGAGGGTTAATTTCTCGGACCCTAGCAGGATTCCCATTCTTGAGTTCCTAATTGGATACAAAAAGAATCCATAAAAATAAATAATTGGAAATAATTGGAATCCAAATACAAAATTATACTCTTATGAATTATGATGTTGCTTTAGATGCGCAACTAAGTTCTTGTTGTTTTTTTTATATGAAAATGCAACTTTATTATAAAAACATCTTTACAAATGATTCATTGAGAGTATTGCCCATCACTAGCTACTACTTTTTTCCATCTTTCGGGCAAAGCTCGAATTCGATCACGATGAAACTGTTTATCTTTAGAGGCGATCCGCGGCATTCCTGGATGCCGTCATATGGGTGGAACTGCTAATCAGATAGACCGTGTGCCATCGAAGAGAACAAGTGATAATCGGGACGGCGAGATATCTGGAGATGTTGGCGGATGGGGTAAGAGTTCCCATTTCAGTTTTTCCAGGTGGGTTGTAAGGGGCTAGGCCACGTGAAGCCGAGCGGAGTCATGCTAAAGAATCACTTTTTCGCGCTTCTCCGCGTATTGTGGTTATTTCTCGCGCAGAGCTCGGCTTAATCTCTTTAATTAAAGCCAATACCGATCTCCAGTGATGACTTCGCTTAGTTTCAATAGCTTGTAATATCTAACACCGACAGACTGAATATTTGGTCGACGCGACGACATATTAGAAGCATGACCAGACAGCCCCTATCACTTTCTTTTTTTTGGATTGCTGTAATAAATCCATTATTCATCACTCGTTACAATATGATGAAGAAAACCCCTTCATTTTGTCGTGACACTCAACGTCCCTTGGCTTCAACTTATAAGGAACCCAAGTTTCTTGCTTTTTACAACTCATGCAATCTCTTGGAAATAGCTTGGCGGGTAACTCCTTATACTGGAGAAAGCTCTATCTGCGTTTGACACGGATCACATGGATCAAGCAATGCCGTCAATTCAGTGTCTTCAAAGGGTTTTCGTGTTCCTTCACGCGAACGATCGTCAACATCAAAATCACCGTCTTTAAAGCGATGGAACCAATCTCGACACGTTGCTCCATTTAAAGCAGCATATCTTTAAACGTTTTGAAGCTCTCGATGAGCTTCAGCTGCCGTTTTCGTCGATTGAAGGAAGATATTCAAAAGAAAATCACTACTGTGTCGAAGCGGTGTGTTTAACATATGCCTAGCTTGGCTCGTGACGTTCAGGAATTGACTGCCACTTACAGTTGGCGCCATTTATTGGCAAACAGCGGGAACTTAGTTGTGCGCCTTATATTTCAAAGGTTTATAAATTCTAATATAAGAATGGTTTACTAACCGTTGGGTTAACTCTTATGGTCTGTTTTAGTTCTATCTATCAGCAGTCTCACAAAATCCCAGCAAAACAATTTGAAGTGATTCAATCACATTTTCACCACTTCTATAAACGCAATCCATTCATGTTTATATTCATTCCAACGAATCAATTTTGACTCACTTCCAAAATCATAGTAGTGAAAAATTCGTTTTGTTTTTATTTGTGATTCGTAAAAATTAAAGCAAAGCGTGTTCCTATGATGTACTCCAAAGACTATTTTTAAATAACATAATATGATCAGATGTAATTTTTCATAGTCAGCCTAAAGAAGCTCTTTTTAAGCTTTTATTTACCCTCCTTTATACGATAACCGATATGCTAATTTTGACAGACAGGAAATGAACCATATACATACATTGCATTGCACATTGTAGACTGCAGTCCATGGTAGAGGGTGTATAAATTTTGTCCCTACGAAATATTAGATGGCCTTTTAATTCAGTCCATGTCAATTTGGCTTTTTATAGAAAGTAGCAAAACCATTAGATCTGTGGCCAGTTTTTTAAGAAACTGACTTTTAATACAAATAAAAATACAATAAAAAATCATTTTGTTTTTTTTTTGAATAATGTAAATTTGAATTATCGTTACATCCACTTCATTTATGAGTACATAGGAAAGAGGCATCATAAAATAGTTTTTTACTCCTATGACAACCCTATGTTAATTTCATTGGTGAATACGCAATTTTGAACCACTTCGCCATCACAAGTTGTGATGAATATTTGCTTCTTTGGATGCACTTTTTTTGCTGGGATGTGTTTGCATACATACGAGGAAGGTCGTATTTTGCTACGTTGAAAACAACCGAAGAAGTTGCTAATAGGGCCAACTCTCATTTTCATTCAAATGGCTTACATGCACGATTATTTTGAAAAAGTTTTCATTAAGTCCAGACGGAGAGGCAGTTGATACTATTCGAAATATAAATTATAAATTTTATATAAATTTTAATTTTAAATTTATAAATATATAAATTTTATATATAAATTTATAAATACAGGGTGGCGCAATAGAACGTGCATATTTAAAAAATAGATTAAAAAATAAATACAAAAGGTATGGTTAAAATAAATCTAAGACATTGTAGAGTAATAAATGGAATTTATTTTTTAAAAATAACATCATCTAAATGGTGACCCCCTCTACGACGGCGCTCCTCTAACCGCAAACAAAAATTATTGAAAACTTTCTTTAGTAATACTGGTGTAATGGCTGCCATTTCACCACGGATATTCTCCTTGAGCTGAACGATGTTTCTTGGATTATTACTGTAGACTTTCTGTTTGAGGTATCCCCACAAAAAAAAGTCAAGAGGTGTCAAGTCTGGACTACGTGGGGGCCATGGGATATCACCTCTTTTCAAAATCAGTCTGCCAGGGAACATCTGCTTCACCACCGCCATGGAGTCATTTGATGTGTGACAGGTTGCTCCATCTTGTTGGAACCAAGTTCTGGAATTCAATATTCTTGAACTTTCAATTTCTGGAGCCAAAAATCCGTCCAACATCTTAACATAGCGTTCCATATTAACCGTGACGTTTTGGCCCCGCGCATTTTCGAAGAAAAAATGATCAATTATTCCTCTGCCAGAGATTGCTGCCCATACTGTCACTTTGGGACTATGCAATGGTTTCTGGTGTTTGATTTTGGGATTTTCACTGTTCCAGTAACGACAATTTTGATGGTTTATGAACCCTTTCATAAGGAAATGAGCCTCGTCAGAGAAAAGGATATTGTCAAAATTGGAAAATCGATTAAGCATTTCAATAGCAAATGCAAGCCTTGCTATGAAGTCAGACTCTTTCAATTCTTGTGTTAATTGCAGCTTATACGGATGCTATTTAAGATCCAATGTTAAAATTCGTTGCAAACTTCGTCCCGATAATTGTAAGACAGACGATCTCTTGCGAGTCGACATTTGTGGATTTCCTCGTACCGACTCCATAACTCTCTCAACATTGTCTTCGGTCCTAGGTGTTCTTGGGCGACCATTTGCTTGTGGTTTAAATGTTGAACTGGTCTCTTCAAAACGCTTTACCTATATTTTAATTAAATTAGCACTCGGAGCTTCACTAATTCGCCGTAGTCCATATTCAGCACAATATAGTCGCCTAGTAGCAATATATGAACGAGAGTTCTCGTAAAATGCGCGCACGCAAAATGCGCGACGCTTCCCGTCGAAGTGATTCATACCGACTAAAACCCCATGAGCCCGCCAACCCAACGATGATGCAATATGTACGTTCTATTGCGCCACCCAGTAATTTAAGATAAGTAGGAACAAAATTGTATTTGTAGTGCCCTAAGGGGCAAGGCAAAGCCAGTCCTTTTTCATTTGCAAAATTAAGTTTACTAAACGTCAGAATTGTGCTAAATTATACTCAACGCAATGCGATTGAATGAAAGATATGAAACAGTTAGTATGTAGACCAAATTTTGTAATTTTTATGGGAGGTATTTGAAACATTATGGTTATTCGCTCAATTTTTCAAATATGTAGGTTAAATCGGTGATTTGTTTTAGAGATACCAAAAGAAGAGTGGTTACGTAATCAATTTGTCTCAAGTTTTACCAAACAATATGAAGCAATACAATGAACAAAACTATAGATAGTTGCAGTCTATAAATTGGGATTACAGTGGAAAAGTTAATGTCGGAAAATCGGTCAATTATTGTGGGAAGTGACATTTTCCATTTTCAATCTTAAACCTTACTTAGAAACCTTTAAACCTTTAATGAATATCTGGCGTAACTAAATAAAAGATATGAACTGAAAAGCCGGAAATATTTATATTCTTCTACACATTTTCAAAATTTCTCTTAGAGTGTCTTCACCTTAAATCGTTTCTATTTCATATTCAACGCCTTATTTTCCCTCTTAAAATGAGATTTTCTGCAGTTCGGTGAGCTTTCATATCATTCTTAATGATAGTCAGCAGATTGAGTTAAATCTTACCAATTTGAACACCTTGATAGTGTCAAATAAGGAATAACAATTTGATTATTTTAATAAAAAAAACAAACATTATTTATCCAGTGAAGTAGAAACTTTCTTTACAGTGTATTTACAGTGTATTTCCCAAGAACATATACATACATATCTATATTTAACATATATAATAATTTGAATGTGTACAGCTCGCTGTTCAATACAAATGTACCTATGAATATAAATAATGTTTGATTATTATTTCAATTTACTTGACAAGAGTTCTTATAGAAAAATCTCACAAATCAAATTAAAAAACAATGAAATCATACCAATTTTCATTTACGATATGTAACTTTATTCCAGGAAAACAAATTTTTGAGCATCCTTTACTTGAAACTTCATTTGAAATTCTTTTATTTCCGTTGGTGTATTTTCCGAATGTGTTGTTTTTGTTTTGGAAGTTGCTCTATGATGGTTGTGGGATGGTGCCGGAGCGGTTGCCAGAAAAAAAAACTCAAACTTTACTATTGACAATTCAATAGATGCTTTCCTATTTGCAACATCCGGTACTTTGTTCTCGACCATTGTATTTTCGGAGAGGTTTTTTATTTTCTTTCAGGTTCCTTTTTTCTTTCCGTTGATTAATGTTGATTCGTGTTCTAGAAAATTTGTTGAAAATTCATGATATCAATTGTTTGTTGATGGGTGGATGTAAATTTTTTATTGTTTCAATTTCCACGTTTTGATATGGCAGCATTCAATGTGAAAGGTCGTTTATTTGTATTTCTTTGGTATTGGCAGCAAATGTCTTTATTGTTCTTTAATCGCATACAAATAAATTGCTAGCAGAATGAATGGGAAATATCTTTTTTAAGATGTGATGGTCAATTTCGCGATTGAGATTAATTAAATCGTCCTGTATTTCCGTTGAAGTGCTAATTCTATAAACTGAACACTTGAGGTGTAACATGAGGATTGAGTTATAAGCCATTATCTTTTGCATAAAAAATTTGACTAGAAAGGAAAACGAACAACGCTAAAATTTGGCTGGTCGTTGAAGTTACACGGACCATGCAGCCACTTAGTAGCAATTAAACTGTGATACCGGAATATAAATGCTGCAAAGTTAGTGGCATATGGGAAAGTTGCTGTTGGAGAGAAAGGAACCGATGCAGTTTCCTTTTTTTAAATAGCGATTTTTGCTACAAAATACAAAAAGGACTCAGAGCCGATAAAAACAATTGAACAATTACAAACACATAACTTTCTTCTTGTCAAGAGCTTAATATTTTACGCAAATGTATATCTATAGTAGATCAATTACAGTTTATAAACAAAAAAATTACAATAGTATTTTAATGTATTTTATACATATTAAACTAATTTAATATAAAATAGTGGAATTTTTTTCTCCGCAGATACTAAAGTTGAAGGCAGGAATAATTTCACCCATTTCTTTCAGTTAGAATTGTGATAATTTCTCCAAAACTCAAGCACATTTTGTCTTGTGGTATTCGCTCTACGCCACCAAACAATGCTTTGAAGTAGCTCCCGATGTAATCGTATCTTGATGTAAGCAATTTTTAACTTTTTGTTGTCTACCAAAAATTTTAACAGTATTTCGGATTGATGTAAAAGCGCAGACTCTGAAGTTGGGGGGTTTTCAGACTTTTTCAATTCACCCCCATTCACTCGAAATTCGTTTAAAATATTGGAAGAGAAATTTATTACTGCAGATCTAACAGTCAAAATTGTTGTATACTATATAGAAAGAACCCTTCAAACAGAACAGAAATTTCAGTCAGGTGGACTGAATGCATCCTCTCGTACAACATCCTATTACATTGGTGCGATAGTGTGCGGAATGTTAGAAAAAGGGTGTGGTAAGTCATTGGGTTCCTATCAACAAATACCGATTAATCCATATTTTGGTTTCAAAGGCTAAGTAAAACACATGAAGCTATGATTTCGATGAAACTTTTATTGCATTATAATTCGTGGATCTTACTATTATGTACGAAATATAATGTCATTTAAATGACTGTCTCTGGATTGGTTGCAGCAGTGGATTCTTTTGAAATAATTTTCAAACCCTTTTTCCCATATATCGGACGGTATCTGGGCAATAACTGGACGAATGTCTGAATCTTACCATTATGTACGAAATATAATGTCATTTAAATGACTGCCTCTGGATTGGTTGCAGCAGTGGATTCTTTTGAAGTAATTTTCGATCTCTTTTTCGCACATAACGGACGGTGTCTCGGCAATAACTTGGCGAATGTCTGAACCTTACTATTATGTATAAAATATAATGACATTTAAATGGCTGCCTCTGGATTGGTAGCAGCAGTGGATTCTTTTGAGGTAATTTTCGACCTCTTTTTCACACATATCGGACGGTATCTCAGCGGTAACTTGAAGAATGCAAAAACGCTTCAACATTTGGGGATTATCCGCGTAAACACGGCCTTTGACGTAGCCCTACAAAAAAGTCTAACGGCGTCAAATCGCATGATATTGACGGTCGATTGACGTCGCCAAAACGTGAAAATTACGCGTTATGGAAACTAATCATGTAACAAAGCCAAAATCTGTCGTGTTGTTCGGCTCATGGCACCGGCTTGTTGAAACCACATATCATAACCAGTTCATAATCTTCAATTGCTGGCCAAAAAAAAAGTTGTTATCATACGGCCATTGAGCTTCTTTTACTCACAGAAGCGAGTGTTTTTGGCAATGTGTTAATTGCGATGATGCACAATCCAGAAAACATCTGTAACGCTTTCAATCTCTTCGAATTTCTTTATAACCATGCTAATTCCTTACAAAGATCGATTATGACGACCATTATAACCCCGTAATGAACGACCCATATTCGTAAATGGCAAACCTTTCACTAAATAAATAAAGCTTCAGACGACAGGTATTTAACAGCTGACAGCACTGCCAAATCGGCGGTTTTGAAGCCACTAAGTGAATAACCCGTAGCTTAAATTAAAATACAATATTGCATTTAGTATAATTGAATGAATGAATGAATTGTGCCAAATTGGATCAGATATCCGGTCCATTTTTTCGTGTTTTACCAAACAATGCATTGAAATGTTGTTGACTAAATTTATGTTACTGCAGTCCTAATGCGTAAGGTTCACAAAGGACAATTAAATTTCATTGAATCGGCCAATTTGTAAGGAAGGTATGGACTGCAGTCCATTTTGATTATGAGAACTATGATTACATGATTTGACCGAATTCAACGGTGTAATGCTGAGAATATATAGTATAAATCAGTCATATGTTCAAGAGAAACCAGAAGGGGCGTAATTATCAAACTGTTGGATATTACTGTCTACGATATGGCTCAACTTATTCCTGCAAGTCTTTATTCCCACCACTACCTTATTGACTGAATTTATTGTCGTTGTGAAGAAGATATGAACCTAAGAATATATGGGAGGTATCGGAATGGGCAGAGCCCGCCGTCGATTTTCTCAAATTTTACCAAAAACTATCCAGCAACACAGTGGACGAAAATTTAGGTCTGCGCAGTCCATGAATTACGTGACAAAAAATTATGCACCAAAAATGATACTATAATGCGGTCTATTCCCCTTCTGAGGTGCTACCATAGCAATCTCTTAACTTGTACGATTTTCGGCAGAATTCAAGGTAATTGGATGGAACATATGGGTCTGAGAACGTATGGATTAAATCGGTCTTTTGTGTGGGAGTTGCCAGAAGGGGTTAGCCGATCGGCTTCGTCATATTTTACCAACGCTTATATATCAAAAAAAATAAAAAAAATGTCCAAAAATGCAAGTAGATGTAGTTTATGAATGAGGAGTTACAAAAAAGGAATTGAATATCGAAAAATCGATCAATTTACACGGCAAGCATCTGAAAAAATATTAAGTTGTGCAAAGTTTTAAGAAGTTAAGAAATATTTACGCAGTTTTCGCATCTACAATCTAAACCTAAATAGATGGAAATTCATCAATTGGCTTAAAAAGTCATGAAAAAGATTTGGTCCGCGATGGTTTTACTTGAGTCTCTACCGGAAGGCCTCACCCACGGTGTGTTAATCACACTGGACGTATTCCAATGCGATTGCCAATGTCCCTCTGAAATAGTCAAGTAAGCAATTGTGGAAGCAAACTACCGCAACAGTCGGCCCTTTCTTCCAGCTAGGATATACCATATTGATTATGCTTGTATGGAACATAATCCCCATTGGAGGAGGTGAGACCTGTCTTACCACCCCCGTTACTGTATGGATATGGGTAGCACCCGATTGCGATACAATTTCGAATTCGAGAACGAAGACTCTACCAGCGATTTGGGAAAGAAGCAGATTATGCACTCTCTATTTTGATTAGAAAGGGATGATTCCGGTACAAAGATTTAGTTTGCAATCTCAAATAAATATGACAAATAACTGTGACAAACAAATTTCTAGTCATTCCTAAAATAAATGAACATGGCGCAGCATATTTGAATGAAATGAGTAAGAACTTTTAAGACCAATGTATATAACTTATTGGAAACCGATTAAAAAGAATATAAATATGCCAAAAATGGCTAAATATTCTACATTACCAGATATTATACTTCACAATTACCTTTCTCTTTGTTAATAATAATTTTACTTGTAATAATTTTTCTAGTGCATTAAATTTCGCTTAAACAATTTTCCTTATGAAGGCTGTGAAATTTTCTGTTGTACATCTTTAAATGAACCATTTTATAGTATACATATTAAGGGCGTATGAGATGTTTTGGCTTTCTGTTCCTCTTCCGAAATGTTCTTATATATTGAACCAGGATCTTCAACGTATTTGTATTCAATTGTAATCATATCATAAGGACTAAATGGAGGATTACCAAAGAACGATAATTCATATATATTTTCTATTTAACTACATTTTATGTGCCTAAAAAAGTGACCGCAAAGGATCCCACTTTAACGAATCATCCTTATGCAGAAACACCTTCTCATGCCTTTTTTTTAGTTAATAGTATACAACCATCCAAGAACATTCTTCCACAAATTTGTTTGCAGTTCAAGTTTTCGTGAATATTGTCCACCACAATTTAATTCATTGCTCCTTTCTAAAGCACCACCCAATGGAGACCATAGTGGAAAAAATAGATGCCCGAATAAATTTGCATATATTTTGTTTTCAATATGCGCCAGTTATTTTCTCTGTGTGGTAAAGATTCACTTTCTTCTTTTTGTTTCTACCATAAACTTGATTAAATGCTACAACAAAGTATTTTTTTTCAATGCATAAATTTGTGGATTTGCAGACGGTTTTTTAAACATCATATTCCTTTCAAATGGGTCTGCACCCTGATTACTCACCATCCATATTTGGTGGAAATTTGTTACTTTTGCAATTATGAATATTTTAATTTAGAGATGCAGGAGACATCGTCATATTTTTGGCATAACTATGAGTATATAGAATGTAAATTAACAGATCAATACATATTCCTTCAACATTCACTTACAGAAGAGGAAAAGTTATATCAAAATAATTTGCTACAATTTCATATCATAAAGGTTTACACATTAAATCTCAAAACATTTTATGAAAAATCATAAAACCATACTCAGTTTCGCCAAACATGAGAAAATTTGTAAAAAGTATATAAATAAAGCCGTGAAAGCATCACAAAATTTGGCATTGAAACATGTGCTTCATGATTTAAGAGAAACGTATAATGTTTTTGTGCTAGAAACAAATCCCTTACTTATGCAGGGCATTGAAGGCTTTATTTGGCACTGTTAAAATGATCGTATTTAGGCCGAATATGCTCCGTTTTATATAATAACTTGTTGCCGTATGTCTCTCTCATGAAAACCCTCCTTCCCGTTGGCAAAACGCTGAGACAGTTGTTTTCGAATACTACACCGACAACATCATTCGCCATAGAAAAGAACAGGTGGCAGCTACTTGGTATCTGATCTGGACTATAAGGTGGATGCTAAATAACCTCCTAAGTCACTATCAAAGTATGTGGCCAGGCTTTGTTCTGATGGAACATAATTCCTCTCCTAATCCCCATTGGTGGAGGAGATGCCTAACTTACCACCTCTGCTACTCTATGGATCTATAGCACCCGGTTGCAATGTAACTTCACATTGTAGCATAAAGTCTCGGTACCAACCACTACCCGCGTAAAGCTCCCATTAGGACCACATTAAATGATCAGGCATGAACTCAGTCCCATTGCCTCCTGATCCCCATGCTACTGGCCAAACTTGCCAATGAGAGCTGCGTAACAGAGCAAAAGCAAAGCTACTATCAAATTGTGATTTATACACCATACTTCACGGGATTGGTCGCCCTCCAGCAAAAGCGTACAGACTGTAATTTTTTACGTACCTGCGGGTGCGAAGACCTCAGGTTGATTGGAAGGTCGATAATAAATTGCAATTGCAATTATAAATCTCAGTCGAATTTTTTATGTTATGATGGTAATAGATCTCTTAGTACTAGGTCCCGCTGTTTGCCAATAGATGGCGTCAGCTGTAAATGCTAGTCGATTCCGCCATAACTTAAACGTCATAAGCCAAGCTTACCGTATGGCTATGGTAAACATACCGCCTCGACACATTAGTGATTTTCTTTTGACGTCATATTCTTTTGGTTGTGTGAATATGTATGTTTCTGTGTCAAACAATCGTCATATGGGGAAGTATTGATTTTCTTGTTTCAATCGAAGAAAACGGCGGTTGAACCTCATAGAGAGCTCCAAAACATTTACGGAGATGCTACTTTAAGTGAAACAACGTGTCGAGACGGTGATTTTGATGTTGACGACCGTTCGCGTGAAGATATTTGAAAAAACTTCGAAGACAGGGTCCGTGTCAAACGCAGCTAGAGCTTGCTTCAGTATTAGGAGTTACTCGTCATGCAATTTCCAAGCGAATGATTCAAAAGTAAGGAACTTGAGTTCCTCAGGACTTGAAGCCCAGGGACGTTGAGCGTAGTTTTTTTCGCCTTTGAACAACTGCTTTAGAGACAAAAAAGGATGGATTTTCTTTAAAATATTGCAACGAATGGTGAAAAGTGCATCCACTGCAGCAATCCAAAGAAAATAAAGTCATGGGGGCTAGCCAGTAATGCTTCTATGTCGTTGCCTCGGCCGAATATTTACGCTGCGAAGTTATGTTCTGTATTTGGTGGGACCAAGTTGGTGTTATTTGTTACGAGCTGTTGAAGCCAAGCGAAGCCATCACTGGGGATCGGTATCGACTTCAATTGATGCGATTGAGCTGAGAAACGTCCATAACAGACGGAGAGGTTCGAAAAAGTGATTTTTCAGCAATGACAACTCTCGGCCTCATGTGGCCAAGCCCGTTAAAACCTACCTGCAGGTGCAGGAATGAGAACTCTTATCCCATCCGCAATATTCCCCAGTTATCCGCAATATTCGTCCGATTATCACTTGTTCCGTTCGATCCTACTCGGTCTGGATGACCAGCAGTTCAGCTCATATGACGACATCAAGAAATGGCTAGATTCGTGGATAGCCTCAAATGATGAACAGTTTTACCATGACGGAATTCAAGCTTTGGCAGAAAGATGGCAATACTTTCAATGAATCATTTGCAAACATGTTATCATAAAATAGTTGCATTTTTATAAAAAAAAAACAACGAGAACTTAGTTGCGCATGTAATAAGTGAAATAATATTGTATTTAATTAACATATATTTCAGCACCCACCATTATTCTGATGAATAAATTAAGACATAATTCAAACTCTCTTATTTCTACTCTAAGTAAGTTCAAAGTGCAATAGGGGTTAATGAATATATAATAGTTTTAATTAAAATACCATTGACTTTATCTTCTTTTAAGCATAATATTAGTCACTTATATTGTGTTCATATACTTAACCTCTTTAATTTTTCTTTACCATTCTTTCGCAATGAATATATTTACGAGTTATTAGTATGCTATAAATCTTGAAAATTGAATACAAATCACTTATACTGCCACACGTCTTTATTATATTTTATATTTTATATAAACCTTTAATATATCACAAGTGAAATACCTAAAAAATCCTTAATAATTCAATGTAACTCATATTTTATTAAAGTCTCAAATGAAGGCAGTCTATACTTTTCCTATAGAGTACAATTTCTTGTTGGAAAAGTCAGACGGCTACATTGCAACGCTTACTTTGCAACATACATACATACGTACACTTTGCATGACGCGAAATTATGTGCAAGCAAGCGTCCTGGCAGAAATGGTTATAAATTTAAATTTTTATCATTTTGACATTGTAGTAGCAATTTTATTAACGACGTGAATGATTTTTATATTTAATTTACATAAATAGGTCTATAATGCACAATGTGAGGAAAAATTAATGTGTAGGCTGAGGGCAAGTTTATATTCATTTAACATGATGCAAGTTAAAAAATTCAATCAGGCGAATTGACTTACATATACCTTCATTAAACACTTTTGCGTCGTGCTGAAAAAGTGTGGATGACGCCAGAAGGGAACTGGCATAATAATATTCCAAATTAAAACAAAATGAAAGAACGACAATTTTAACTTCTTAAAGTCATTCGGTATGATATTGTTGAGGGACCAATGCCAATTTGTATCTGTGGTAACCTAATGGATGTGACAATACAGTCCGTTTTCAGTACTAAATGCTGGTACTGCTGGTCCTGGTATTTTATACTGACTATAGAGCAATTGAAGAAAAAGTACGAGAGGAAGAATGCTTATTCGATCTTGATTTTGATTTTGATTTTGCCATATTTTAAACATCATTGTAACACAATATAGTTGACAAGAATTTTTGCACGAGTTTGGCATTACAGAGGAAAATTAAATTTGGCTAAATCGGTTGATTTGTATGGAAGGTTACATAATGGCAGTGGCCGTGTGATTCGCAGAACTTGTTTTACTAAAATCTTAACGCGTGTCAAATTTGGCTGAATGAAAATGGACTACATTATCCAATCCATTCGGATAACTCCTACACAAATGGAGAACTTTATCGAAATTGAATTCTCCACCAGTAAGGCCCAATTCATAAACTGTAATAACTCAAATTTGTATCATTTGAATTTCGTGATATATAGAACGTGATAAATCTGATAACTCACATACTAACTACCTTATTGGCTGAATAACTAGTGACGGGATATACAGCAAAACATATTTTTGGACTAATTGGAAAAAGGTTTTATAAATACAGGATGGCGCAATAGAACGTACATATTGCATCATCTTTTTTGCGGGGTAGAAAATGGCGCGGGCGGGGGCGCCTACATCGTTGGGTTGGCGGGCTCATGGAGTTTTAGTCGCTATGAATCACTTCGACGGGAAGCGTCGCGCATTTTGCGTGCGCGCATTTTACGAGAACTCTCGTTCATATATTGCTACTAGGCGACTATATTGTGCTGAATATGGACTACGGCGAATTAGTGAAGCTCCGAGTGCTAATTTAATTAAAATATGGGTAAAGCGTTTTGAAGAGACTGGTTCAACATTTAAACCACAAGCAAATGGTCGCCCAAGAACATCTAGGATCGAAGACAATGTTGAGAGAGTTATGGAGTCAGTACGAGGAAATCCACAAATGTCGACTCGCAAGAGATCGCCTGTCTTACAATTATTGCGACGAAGTTTGCAACGAATTTTAACATTGGATCTTAAACTGCATCCATATAAGCTGCAAGTAACACAAGAATTGAAAGAGTCTGACTTCATAGCAAGGCTCGCATTTGCTAATGAAATGCCTAATCGATTTTCTAATTTTGACAATATCCTTTTCTCTGACGAGACTCATTTCCTTATGAATGGGTTCGTAAACCATCAAAATTGTCGTTACTGGAACAGTGAAAATCCCTAAATCAAACACCAGAAACCATTGCATAGTCCTAAAGTGACAGTATGGGCAGCAATCTCTGGCAGAGGAATAATTGATCCTTTTTTCTTCGAAAATGCGCGGGGCCAAAACGTCACGGTTAATACGGAACGCTATGTTGAGATGTTGGGCGGATTTTTGGCTCCAGAAATTGAAAGTCAAGAATAGTGAATTCCAGAACTTGGTTCCAACAAGATGGAGCTACCTGTCACACATCAAATGACTCCATGGCGGTGGTGAAGCAGATGTTCCTTGGCAGACCGATTTCGAAAAGAGGTGATATCCTATGGCCCCCACGTAGTCCAGACTTGACGCCTCTTGACTTTTTTTTGTGGGGATACCTCAACCACAAAGTCTACAGTAATAATCCCAGAAACATCGTTCAGCTCAAGCAGAATGTCCGTGGTGAAATGGCAGCCATTGCACCAGTATTACTGAAGAAAGGTTTCAATAATTTTCGTTAGCGGTTAAAGGAGTGCCGTCGTAGAGAGGGTCACCATTTAGATGATGTTATTTTTAAAAAATAAACTCCATTTATTACTCTACAATGCCTTAGATTTATTTTAACCATACCTTTTGTATTTATTTTTTAATCTAGTTTTTAAATATGCACGTTCTATTGCGCCACCCTGTAATACAAACACCCCAATAGTTTTAGGGTCGGCGAGGTACTGCAAGGACTATAGTATTCTGAAAGCAATAACCAAACATTTGTTTCACATTCAATAATGATTAACATTTATTTCATTTTCTCCATTTCGGCAACATTTTTCTCTATTTGTACATTTGTGAAAAGCTGGGCAACTACTACCGTCGCTTTAGAGTATAATTTCTAATACCATATAATTTCTATAAATATAATGTGGAATACAAATTTTTATTATCATAAAGCCTGCTGTATTAAATACTCCCACAGCGAATTGGATTAGATGATACGTGGTGTCTGGCATATTCCATTCTATCTCTCACTATTCGTCTGGTTGTTTAAAAACCTTTCAATCCTTTACTCCAAAATCTAAACTATTTTCTTGAAAACAAAAATTTAAAATTTTCATTTGTTATAATAAATTCCAACAGCATAAACAGAACGCATCAACATAAAAGAACGCATCACAGTGTCTAATTTTTAAATATTCAACTATTTGCATGTAGTAAACATTAATAAATACTAAATTATGTACTTATGTATGGAATTGTTCTGAAGCATGCAAAGAATACATGATAAGTTTGCAACCGACATCAGCACTTGGAGCAAGATAAACGAGATGCTTCAACTAGAATAATGTTGGTAATGAAATTAAGCCAAATAGGTAAATCACTGCTCAGTGCACTGCTCATGAAATGTAAATAAAAGATTTTGGAAAACGCTATCTGAGTTAAGCATGAAAGAGCGCTAATAATTTACAGTACCACCCTAAAATAATCATACTCAAAAGTATCTGAAAGCCACCTTTATATTTGCGATTGTACCTTCGCATCTACACTTAGGGTGAGAAAAAGTTGTACAGTTTTAAACATTATCACCGCTCCTTTCACACAGAGCGTATTAAATATGCAGCGATATAATTAGCAACAGTTTTAATACCCCCAAGATTTACAAAAAGCAAGGACCATAACGATCCTTCGTTGTTTGGCTCTTGAAACGAGCATATAGAATATAAACAGCAAAATTTCATACGTTTTTTTACACAGATGTCAGAAGGTTTGAAGCATTATTTTCATTCACCTACGATATTATATCCAAGTCGGCTCAATCTTTAAACTTTGATAACTTTAATCACTTCAAGGTTAATACGAAGCTTGTTGTAGTTATTTAAAGAACTTAATTTCAAATTCTTGAAGACGTGCTTATATATTTTGATCGCTAAGCTATATTCAAAGCGTTTCGGTACAAGAAGGCACACAGGGGATAACTAGGGCGAATGGAATTTTGGCAGGGAATCAAAAACTGTCTTTAGAATTATTAAATTGTAGTGCACACAACTAAAGTGTTTTTGCAATACGACTTCTATTCCAAACGTAAGAATACGTACCGCACGTTTTATTAGCAAAGAGCTCTTTACGCCTTCAATCGAAGGAATGAAGTC
>JAHXMU010000118.1:4806383-4827355 GCA_019455685.1 Philornis downsi | reverse complement strand
AAAGCTTTATTTAGCTTAGTTAAAATGATCCTCTTTGCGTCGAATATTTACTGTTTTGTTCAATAAATTATTGTCATATTAAAAATAATTCAGCTAAGCCTCTCTCATAGAAACCCTCATCCCCATTGGCACAAGAACTGAGGCAGCCGATTTTCACAAGCCTCCCTTGAGGCGATTTTTTCATCAACAATATCATTCGCCGTAGACAGAAACAGATGGTAATCACTTTCCTGGCAGGTCTAGACTATAAGGTGGATGCGTAAAAATATCTCAACTAAACTCCCGTAGCTTCTGGCAAGTCACTATCGATATATGCGGCTTGATTTCGTCCTGGTAGAATACAATTTCTTTCGTATTTGCTAAAGCTGGACGCTTTTGATTGTCTGAGCTTCCTTCAGACAATCAAATTATTAACACGATAATTCTGAAATAAGCATTTGGCTCTACGGAACCAGATTATAGTACAGGGTGTCCATCGAGAAGCTATACTACTTTGTTTTGCCGCCATTTTCATAAGCATTAGTCTTGACAGTTCATATTTGGCAGTCGTGAAGTAGGGACGTGGCAAATTTATTATGGAAAAATATTCGATAAACCAACGTGTTTTAATCGTTAAAACATTTCACCGAAAACAATCATCGATTATTGTGACGATGAGAAAGTTGCGTGAAATTTTTGGGAGAAACAACGTGCCAACAAGACGCACTATTTATCGAGTAGTGAATGATTTTGAAGAAAGAGGGTCTGTAGCTGATAGGGCCAAGCATGGACCACAACGTACTGCAAGATCGGTTGAAAACATTACTGCTGCTCAGGAAAGTTTTCAAAACAACCAATCAACCTCAATTCGACGTCGTGCTCAGGAGATTGGAGCTTATAAACAAACAAAATAGTATACCTTCCCGACAGACACCCTGTACATAGTAAGCAGTCATAGTAAATAGAATAATAATAAATGATTCCCTGCAAATCATAGCAAACCACAAACAAAATAGTATACCTTCCCGACGGACACCCTGTACATAGTAAGCAGTCATAGTAAATAGAATAATAATATATGATTCTCTACAAATAATAACAAACCATCCTGACCGTCAGTACTGATGTAACCAACGTTTGCGACGGCCTACCACGATTCCACCACGACAGTTTTTTCTTGACATTGTCGTAAGTGGATCACTTTTCACCACCAGTCTCCTCCCTCTTCAGAAATGGGTGGATTTTGTTCCAATTTAGGAGCGATTCGTAAATGGAAATTCAGCCCAAGAAGTTTTTTTTTTTTGCGTTAACTCTTGTGCTACCCTTATGCACTTACACACCGCGAGGTACAGATTTCTAAGGCCACCTATTGAAAAAATAATGCATTTATTTGCACCATACCTTTAATATTATTTCACTATACACCTGTGTGTGCTTCTGTGTGTTCCTTACAGGCTCCTATAACATTCATGAGATTAAACTTAAACTTAAACCAGTTATAACCTAACTGTCGGCTATTGTTTCTATAGTAGAATGAATACTGTATAATAGATGAAGAGCACGTAATTTTATATAAACTATTAAACTGTGTTGTATTTTTCCTTTGTGTTCCATTATCTATCTTTCGATTACTATGAAATGTCAACATGTTTAATGTGTGACACAATGGCGTCTGAGTATGCCATGTGGTTAAAATGGACAAATACATCGAAATATTAACATTATTGTCTGTAATATAATACAATATAACTTTTTGCCACATTGCGTTGCACCATGAGTCAAATCATGATGGTTGATTTATCGAAAACCTTGGATTTAGATAGGTATTTTACAACTACTTTGCTTATGTCGACGAATGTACTTGCTTGTTCCATAGTTTTGTTAAATGAAACTATTTGAATATATTAATTTTTTGCAATAGTATGATATACTATCTTGAAGTCATGATTTATTCGATATATTTGTACAAATGTACAATGAGCATACTATTATTGCTGGTATTTCCTAAAAAAACCTACCAATTCATGAGAGCTGAAGGCAATTCCTGTCACTCCAATAACCGGAGATTACAGTTTTCATATTACATGTCACGGACAGAAGAATGTTGTATTTTCAGATGAAAAATAAATTTATATTGGCTTTAATGATTACACTAGCCAACAAGGTTTTGGGTAATTTGTTGCGCTGAATTCGAATTTGTAATTGGTTTTTCTCTATAACGTCCGGTTTTCGGGACAAAAAAACAAAATATTTTTAAATTGTTTTTGACATAAAAAATCATTGGTTCATTTAAAAATCAATGAATTTTCAGAAGTGAATGACGTTATTTAACGTCGTTTGTTTTTTGTTGGTTCGATCTCATGTATTAGAGTCCAACAAAAGTCTCACAGCATGCTTTTGTCCCAAAATTCTTGATAATTTCTTTCAATTTTCTTTAAATCTTGGTGAGCACGCTCTCCTTGTTCATTGCTCACCGCACGTAGGTTTTGTGGAAAAAATCTGAATGCGAATGAAAAAAATGAATTTGGAGCGACATTCGTGCACCTAAGTCGTGATAATTTTTCAATAATTCGGCAACGATTTGTTTGTAGTTTTCACTTTTATTGTTTCCAAGAAAACTGTTGACGATGCTCTTGAAAGATTTCCAGGCTGCATCTACTTTCTCTAATAAACATTGCGAAAAATTGTCATCGTTCAATAGCTTCCTAATCTGAGGGGCTAAAAAATATGCCTTCTTTGATTTCAGCGTAGACAATTTTAGGAAAAACCGCTAACAAATATTTAAATGCTGCACCATCTTTGCCCAGGGCCTTGACAAAGTTCTTAAAAAGACCCAATTTTATGTGCAGCGGCGGAACAAGAACGTCATTTGGATCAATTAATTTTATTTGAAATGTTTTGTTTTCTTGGTGAATGCTCAGTTCTTTTTGACCACTCTGCTCCGACGTAATAACGACATGTAGTGTAGACTATCCCATAGACAAAGGAAACAACAATATTTTGTGAAACCTCCTTGCATACCAATCAACAAACCAATGACATGAAACAGATTAATTTGCAGTTAGGGTGGCGCATAAGTAACGCTAAGATTTGATCAGTGAGTAAATTTTTTGTTTAAGTGTGTTTTTCGTCTCTTTACAGAATTAGCTAAATAATACTTGGAAAATTTATGATGGAAAGGCTAAGCACAGAACCAAAAATCAAAGTTGTTCAATTTTACTTTGAAATTCAGCATTCGATTATTCAGACACAAAGATCATATCGAAATATCTTTCATGTTCGAAATGCTCCTAGCGCTCCAAAAATTTACCGATTGGTTCAGCGTTTTGGGCAACAAGGGGCTGTCTGTGATCTTCCGCGTGCTGGAGGACCTCGTACAGTTCGAAATGAAGTGACCATTGCTCGAGTGCAATCAAGTATTGAGGAAAACCCCGAAACTTTCACTAGGCGACGTTCTCAGCAGTTAGAGATGTCTACGCGTTTTTTGCAAATAATTTTACATATGTTACATCTTTTCCCGTATGAGATGCAATTGGTTCACGAGTTAAAACCAAATAATGCACGAAAACGCATTCAATATAGTTGCCGTTAACGTTATTTATGCGCCAATCTTTACAAAGAAATTTAAATCACACACGTTAAGGTCAGCACATATCTTCCATTTATTATCGTTGTATTTGAGTAATGCCAAAAGTTCAATCATTAATTCGTAATTTTCCTTTGTATGAACGGCATAAGCAATTGGTATGAATGGTTTTTTATTCCCATTATGCAAAAGAAGAGCCTTTAAATTGTACTTGGAGCCATCAATAAATAACAATAAATAAATAAATAAATAATAATAATAATTAGCTTTCCGCAAAGACCTACGGTCTGTGAAGACAACATTTTGATGGTTTGGAATACATCCAACTATATCAACGGCCCCTCCATATACAAAATTCCAGAAAATATTAAATACAATTTTTGCAACATAAACTCCACTTCATGTGTAACATAAACATGCCACGAACATTTGGAATATGCAAACAGTAGTTTCAATTTCCCGTTCTATGATTTTGAACTAGATTATAAATTTATGAAAGGTTCTGTCACGTAAAGTTTAGTCTGCCAAACTCAATTCTGGATCTCTGAATGAGTTTAGCAAAAAACGCGTAGAATTGACGAATTGATGACGTGACTGATTCAATCCAATTCAACAAGTGAATGATATGGTATAAAAAACTGGAAGCTGGGTTCATATTAAAATACATAGTACAAACATACATAATTATCTTGCTGGATTGTCTAAATTTTTGCACCTGTCACTTATTAGTGCGATGTTGTTGGGGTGAAGAACATATTTTTATAACATACTCCCCACGTACACGTACTTGGCGTAATATTTGAAGATATAAATGGTACAGTCAACATATTGATTCAGAAAGGCTCCTTAATTCGGTTCGAATCTGCCCGAATTTTTCATTTTGCTTGCGCACAACGTAATTGTGCAAGTCACGCATAAACTTCTTTGCCATTTTTCAATTGAGACCTGGTTCAATAGAACCGCCAAAATATGGCTTTGCATTTTCCGAATACCGCCGTTTTTAGAGAAGTTTGATTATATTTTATATAAGAGGTGTGTTAAAAAATTAGGCGAATTTTCAAATTTCGCGGGCTACGTAAATTCGATTTTCGATTATTTTTTTCTGTTGGTACGCTCGTCTCGAAGAAATGTTGACAGTGGCATACGGTGAGAGTACTCTGAGTCAAAAAAATGTTTACAAGTGGTATAAGCTTTCACAGGAGGTCGAGAAGATGCGAATGACGACGCTCGCTCTGGACGCCCCAGCACATCAACAACCGATGAATATGTTGAGAAAGTGAAGAAAATTGTTATGAAGAATCGTCGAATCACAATTGGAGAAGTTGCTGAGGAAGTCGGCATATCGGTTGGCTCATGCCATGCATGAAGCGTGTGGCAGCGAAGTTCGTTCCAAAATCGCTAAATTTCGACCAAAAACAACGTCACATGAGCATCGCTCAGGAATTGTTGAATGACGTCAACGACGATCAGGATTTGCTTAAAAGGGTCATAACTGGTGATGAGTCATGGGTATATGGTTATAGCGTCC
The DNA here is from genome assembly GCA_019455685.1 of Philornis downsi. NCBI lineage: Eukaryota > Metazoa > Arthropoda > Insecta > Diptera > Muscidae > Philornis > Philornis downsi. The sequence goes on along the minus strand of JAHXMU010000118.1, from coordinate 4,822,262 downwards.
AAACTGAAGCCCAGTCGTCCCAATGGAAGAGTCTAGGAGAGCCAAGACCAAAAAAACCACACCAAGTTCGATCAAATGGCAAAGTTTTCCTCATTGTTTTCTTCGATTCTTACCGCACTTCGTACGATAAATAAGAAGTATTGCGTTGAAGTTATACGCCGGTTGCGTGAAGTAATAGGAAAAAAACGCCCGAAATTGTGGAAAAAAATTCATGACTTTTGCATCATGATAATGCACCTGCTCACTCATCTTTGCTTGTGAAAGATTATTTGGCCAAAAACAACATCATTATCATGCCTCTGCTACCGTATTCGTCAGATCTGGCCGCCTGCGAATTTTTGCTATTTACAAGATTGAAGAGACCCATGAAAGGACGGCGTTTTGCGACGATTGAGGAGATAAAAAATGAATCCCTGAGAGAGCTCAAGGATATACCAAAAAGTGCGTATCAGAACTGCTTGGAGGATTGGAAAAAACGCTGGCACAAGTGTATTATATCTGAGAAGGTGTACTTTCAAGGAGATAAAATAGAAATTGATAAATAAATAAATGTTATTTGAGAAAAATGAAAATTCACCCTATTTTTTGAACACACCTCGTAAATGGTTTGGTTATAACATTGATGAATTCCATAAGAATTGTATAATATCTGCTGCTGAAACTGAGTATAATCCTTCTTCAATGGTTCCTTTAGTAGGTTTATTCGTTTCTAAATGCTGCAGTTTACTTCGACATTTAATTGTATTTGGAACTGTCTTATTGAAATTGGTCGTCCAAATCAAGTATAATCTTTTCTCATAATTCCGTTTTTTTGACAATCACTTAAACAAATTCGGGTACATACAGGATGGCGCACCAATTGTGGTATAATAAAAAATTTAAAAAATGTCTTTATTTTTAATTGTATAGAAAATTCAATTTTATTTTATATAATATAACTAATTTGTTTCGAAGATGATACATCGCAAATGGCCTCGATGCTCGTTCACGCAGATACGACATCTGATCAGAAAATTATTAATTCGTTATCGCCTCAATTATTGTTTTAATAGACTGCTTCAATTCAGCCAAATTCCTTGGTTTCGTTTTGATTAAATCGCATAAGTTTTGCATAGTTTTCGCCGGAATTTGATTATGTTTATTAAATCCAATTTAGTCGTTCATTGTATTTTAAATTTTATTTTTATACAATAAGGTTCACCTGCCCAACTATACTCTCGACTACTTGTTCTATTTTCAGAAGCGTTCATTATAGTTAAGTTTGTATTTAATTTATATTTTTAAAGCACAAAATCAATTTTAGCGTAATGATTTCTTCCGTAATGATTACCTTATTGTAAATTCAATTAGCATCACAAATATCCAAATTTTACAAATTTTAGAATTTTAAAGAACCGCGTGGTTGAACAGTTCACTATAACTCTGACTGTGGAAATGAAATCTAATCAGTATGAGGAGTTTGCTCTTAGACAGAGTTCAACTCATTCAAACGTATAAACACGTAACCAAAATCACACTTACCTTTCTCCCCGAAACAGATGAACTTTGCATTTCCCACAGAGTCAGTCGAAAGTCGTCCGTGAAAGTGTATGTGTGAACACATTTATCCCGTTTTCCCCCCTTTGGGAAAGATGCGGCCACCTTTAATATTTATAACGCTGCTGGTGCTGGTGCTGGCGCTCCTCAATGAACAACAAACATCAGACCTCCATTAATGGTAGCACAAGGAACAAATGCACACTCGGCTTTCGATGGAACCAAAAAACTTTAGTGATTATTACTGACGGCATTACGTGACTGTTTTAGAAAGTGTCGAAAATACGGCACATCAGATTTTCTCCGTGTGTTGTTTTCTTTTCACATGGCATAAAGAACATTATAACCCCCAGCATGGTTCTTCGGTGGTAGTGATTTAGCAACTGAAAACTGTAAGGGCAGAGGGATATGACGTCGACCGTCTCCACATCATTCGTTTACAATGGGTCGAGCACAGATTTTTGTTCGCCTCCATTGTGGACCTATGAATTTTCCACAATGACCTGATGATGAGGACCATTATCCATAAATCCTATTGGCAAAACAAGCATAACAACAATACCAACAACATCAACGGCATTACAGAGAACATCAATAACAACATAAACTATTAAGCAGCTTGTAATTTGCTGCTACCCAGTCAGGAAGAAGTTCATAAAATATACATAATGTACTGACAAAATAATACATTATTTAATGTGCATAAGTAGTACATTTGACTCTCTAGCAACAAATACAACAGCACGAGCACAAGGATGCTTTTAACATCGTACTACACTGCTTTCCCCCACGTAGAGAGGGCATCTGGAGATTTCGTTGGCACACATGGAAGTGCAAGTAAAATGATTAAATCTAGAATGAAAATAAATGTCCTGGTTTAATAATTTGTGTAAGAAACAAATGAAATGTCATTTCTTACAAAGTGAAATTTGTTTTAATTTTCACAATATTCCAATGAATATATTTGCAGTGTGTGATAAACCTGCAGGAATAATATGAAGAGATTAAATTTTGTTATTCAAATTGATTGGTAAATGTATAAAGAAGTTCGTGGGAATATAGCGCATATACGAGTATAATAATAATAATAATATAATAAATATAATAATAAGCGCACAATAATAGTGGCTTCCTAAACGAATCAAAGCCGGGACTTTATCACTTAAATATATGTAAGGGGGATAAACTGGGTCTGTTAGTGATGTAAATAAAACAACGTGCCGGCCGAAAATGTCGTATTTGTAAGTGGTGATGTCGCTCAAACTCCGTCCACCTCAATTCGACGCCGAGCTCAGCATATTGGTGTCTCCAAATCCACTATGCAGTGAATTTTGACGAAAGATTTGCATCATCATGCATACAAAGCTCAATTGACACGTTGAGGATGCATTTGCTTCTCGTGAATCACTCGACGATTTTCTTCACCCCAAATGTGACAATTCTGCCTATTGACGAAGCCATGAAGATGGAAATGGGCCTCTCACTGAAGATGATTTTATCGGCAAAATCAGAATTTTCATGTTGTCTCTCCAATACCCAATTAACGAACTCCCTTCGCTGTCCATGGTCAGCTGGCTTCAGTTCCTGAGTCAGTTGAACTTTGTATGCATGAAGATGCAAATCTTTCGTCAAAATTCGCTGCATAGTGGATTTGCTGAGCTCGGTGTCGAATTGAGGTGGATGGAGTTTGAGCGACATCATCACGTACAGCAGCGACATTTTCGGTCGATCGACCTGGCCGAAGGCGCATTTTTGTCTTTGCATCGCTAACAGACCCAGTGTTGGCAAATTTATCCATTAATCTCTTTTGAAGCATTATTGTGAGCCCAAATTGATCGCAATTTGCGAACTGTAGCCGCAAAACTTTCGCCATTTTGATAAAACAATTTCACAATGAGAATGCGTTGTTCATTCGTGTAGCGCCCCATTTTTACTAAGCTCGTAACTTCTACTAGCAAACAATAACAATTGTTCAAATGTCAAACAATGACACTTCGAATGACGCCATATTTAAATCTTGCGTTCTTGTTTGTACACCCTTTATCTGTTATTTTTATTACTTTTTTAAAACAAAACAGAAATGGAAATTACTTTCGATGTTTGAACGGCAATAATTTTATAGCAGAAATTGTTGTCCAATGCCTAATAATTATGATTTCGTATATAGTAATTAAACTCCATTAAACCTATAAGTATAAAAATTTCATTCAATTGAACTGACGTCTCGTATACCTTAAGCCAAAATCCTTTTGCATTGTTGTGTTTGCCAGAAGGTAAGCAGCAAATAGCTACTTTCCTACAAAGAAATGGTATGATTTTATTGTACAAAAGAAGAAAAGCATTTTATATATGAGGCATCCGGGTTTAGTTGAAATTTACTTATGATCGAAAGTTCTGTTTCGTTTGTTGTAAATTTATTTGAACTATATTACGAATTTGTTTCCGATTCATATTCGAAACAACAAATCACTTCATACTTTCATTCACTTTTTACCTAAAACGGAAATAGAAATATTCATTTATTCAATTCCTCTATCTACGAATAATGAAGAAGATATTTTTGGTTCCAGAACACGAAGCGAAAATGTACTTTTATGCAGTTTCGTTTCTTAGTCTCTAAATCAGCACTGAAACCAAATGTAGTTTCGTTTCTTTGCAGAGAAAAAAGCAGGCATCCAACAACTAAAATTAAAAAAATGCTTTGAATTATTTGTGTTCTGAAATTACGATACCAGGCCAACAGATATTTTCACAAATTTTTTTTTTTTTGAAGTACAAATTTTCAAATAAAATACAAGCAAAAGGTTTTATAAGCTAAATCACTACCAAATTTGTTTCTAAATTCCTCTGTAATTTCGTTTTGGATGTATGAGTACATATTTAATTCGGTTGCCGTAATCAAAATGAAAAGTTGGTGTATTTTTGATTTAGATTTCAGAAGCTGGAGACTGATGAAAACTATTTTCGAATTTAATTTCGTTTCGGTGGCGGCCCCTCTTTATAATTAATTATTTCATCCATTTCTTTTCATTAAAGTAGATTTTATTGTTATTAAATAAAAGGAAAACAAATTTTCTGTATACGATGTGTAAGAGTTTCCCACATTCGGCGAGATTTATTTTTAGACTCACTCACGATTCCGAGCGATCATTTAGAAAGCTTCCAATAGACTTGTCAATTGCTCTACTACTCGAATTGACAGTTTTATCAGGACGATCATATGAATCATGTGAATCTCATTCAAAGCATTGTAATACGTTCCGATAAAATAATGAATCGTTAGATTTGAAGCTTTTTAATTATATTCTATTAGTTAAGGCAACAAATTATTTTTCAGTAATAACATTTCAGTCATTTTCTTAATTGACGCTTTCAATTTATGTTATGATTAAATCGTCAGTCACTCGCCTAAAATGTATCTCCCCTTTAAACTCGCACAAATGCCTGATGCCTGGAATTTATATATGAAATATTGGATATGTTGATATAGAAAGTAACAACAAAAAGCGTAATTTAAAAAAAAAACGCAAATAAATTTAATTTTGATTACCTTTGTCTGGTTATTATCAAAACTCACAAGGATACCTACATAATAACCATTTAACCCTCATCTATAATAATGCGGTGTTGACAGCCAACCACAATTCACTACCAGAAACGTAAAAGAAAAGCAGCTCCTTAAGTATATACAAGGATAACAATGTCGGTATAGAACTTTCACTGCGATATAAAAGGATATTCCCCCCTTTTTTTCGAACATCTTCTACAAGTTGTTGCTGACAATGAAATTTTATTTTTTAATGTTTTATGCTTTTTTGTGGAAAATTTATAGAAGGTTTTTTTTCAGTTTATAATCTTCTGCGAAACTTTAAAAAGGCATAGGATTAATGTTGGAGGGGGTTACTCGTAAGTTAACACCAGGACTAAATATGTCTGAGTGTCCAACAGTGTGAAATTTGATATGTTAGAATGATAAGATTTAGAGTTTGGTTCTGTTTTAAAGTTATGAAGGATTGAATATGTTAGTTGGCTTCAAATTTAAATAACCCACTCCGGCATTGAAAGGAATGGTCCTGGCAAAATGTAGGCAAATTGTAGTGGAATTTTGATAAATAAATCTGTTACATTTAATTGCGGGCCTTAAGAATAAATATGCGTCACCCACATTATAATAATGAAATATTATTATTTCTTCAACCAAAAGAATGATGCGAACAAAAATAAAAAAAAAAATATAACATCCAGAAGGCTTAGTTTAAAGCACAAAGTATTCTTTGTTCAAATAAATTTCATTATTTTGTAAGGCTATTTTTTCGATTTCCGTCATTCTGGTTGGAAGACACGATAAATTTTGCAAAACTTTAAGAAAGTTCTCAAAAATTTCTTCAGCATCATACTCGTACTTCGCTAGCCCCTACGTTAGCTGTATATCTATAGCAACAGCTACTTGTTCCGGTAGCTGCCATTAAAATTGACCCCTATTCGAAATTCAATTTCCTCCCTATAACTTCTCATCCATAAGCTTCAGCAACTTCCACTTTTGCCCATTGTATTGGTTTATAACGCATGCCAGGTTTCAAAAAAGGCGGCCGATACCATTCCCGTTCTAAGGCCTCCCAAACAAGTGACCAATTTAACTTATGCGATGTTGATATCTTTTGAGCAGTTAAACTAAATGTAATCAAACGTGATGTTAACTCTTTCCAGTCATCTTTCGTCTTCTAGACCAAGTATAAAAATTTCTTGAAAGTTGGTTTGATAGCAATAGTAAGAAATTTTGTATGTATGATCTTGTTCTGGTCCGATGCCTATTAAAAATGTACCATAATGGCCCTTATTTTGATGTAGGACCCAATTAAATGAACTGCCAGGCTTCCGAAAAACAGATTTTAGAATATGACTACATTCAGTACATATAATTTAATTGGACCAAGCTCAAACCCTGAAGAAATTGGGCAATATTGGCTAAAATTGTGATATAACCCTGGCTTAAATGCAAGCCAACCATACTATGTTAGTTTATGTTTTGAAAAAATTTACTTACTTCCTCAAAACATTTCTCTGAAAATTTGTTATGTTGAAGTCGTGCAATTTTGTTACATTAAGGACTCTCCACAGAGAAATGGCTGCGAGTATAAATTCTTTGCTATGAATTCATACAGAAGGACTTACTACTTCGGTAAGTCATATTTTCCATTGGAATTACATTGTTTTTATTGTATAAGATAAGATGCTGGGTCAGAAATTAAGTTCACGGGAAATAGACCATGTTCATCCCAGGAGTATTTCTATCTGTTATTACCACGATTCCAACCGGATTTTTCAGAAAAATTCATATTTTCTTAGCATTTCAACAACCAGGGCCGTGGCTGAAGCACTCCAATAAAAATCATTTAAGTTGTATTGATTCTTCCAACCACTTATAACATGTTAATAATTAAGTTGTAAATTGTGTGAACAAATTCTGACAGAAAAGAGAGAAGAAATATAAATTTTTTTTAACAACTTATTACAGGGTGACGCACCAATTGTGCTGCAATTAAAAATTCAAACGAAGTTTTTTAATCAATGCATTTAATTATTTTTTTTTTTTTTTCATTGAGTAAAAAATTCAATTTTATTTTATTAACTAATTGGGTTTGAAGACGATAGACCGTAAATGATCTCCATGCTCATTCACATATATGCGACACCTGATCAGAAAATTATTCATTGCGGACTGAAAGGTTGAAGCCGGGATCGTCTCAAATATTGTTTTATTCTACTGCTTTAATTTAGTCAAATTCCACAATTTCTTTTTGTACACCTCTTGCTTAATAAAATCCCATAAGAAGGTCTGATACAATCAGCGGAAGATGGAGTTTCTCGATATTAATTTGTTTGGAAATGTTCGTTGAAGCAGTCTGGCTATGCTTTTGGAACGGCTTTTTTTTTTGCAAATTTTTTTTAAAAAAAAAAAAAAAAAAAAAAAAAAAAAAAACTCCTTCGACACCTTTAATAGTCCCCATTGACAACTACTGACATCATTTTCTTCAAAGTAGTATGGCCCCATAATTTTTCAAATCAGCAATTTATTTTTATGGTTTAGTTTTGATTTCCTGCTTATTAATGGGTACAGTGCTCTTCCGCATTTAATAGCTTTGTCGCAAGCTCGGACAATGTGTGTTACAAATGTTAGTTTTTTGTCAATATAACACATAAATATTTTACTGAATCTTCCAAACTTATGTCAGCTCCTTGTACAGATAAACTGATACTATGTTTTCTTTTAGGGAATTTGTTGTACGGAAAAATTATAGCTTTTGTTTTCGTAGAGTTGATTTTGATTTTCCATTTTTTGAAATATCTTTGGGATACCATAACTGATTTTGCCATATTTTTAACAATAGCATTTGATGCCTTTTCGGTCATCTGCATAGAAAGCTACAGACTGATTTTTCAGAGTTTTAAAATCGGATGTAAATATCGAATACAAATGCGGGGATAATATCGATCGCTGTGGTACACCCGCTGGAATTGATCGTTCTGTAGCGATACTGAGGATAGCCAAATTGATTCATTTCTATGTCTAGGAACACAATGCCCATGAATTTCCTGTTTTTGTTTGTTTGCAGTGATGTAATTTAATACTCTTTTTAGTTGGTGGGGTTGAGCGATCTTTTCTAAAACCAAATTGTTCTTTATCTATGACACCATTAGATTCTGAGTAATCAAGTATTCTGATCTGTATTATTTTCTCAAATACTTTGGCGCGTCCGCATAAAATGCTCATTGGTCTGTAGCTGCTTGCATGTTTGGCGTCTTTTCAACTTTTTAAAATGGGAACTACTTTCGAAGTATCCGTTACTTAGGCACCAATTAAAAATTAAAGCTAGTTTAATGAAGAATATATCCGGCATTTTCTATGGGAATACTGGTCTAATACCATCAATACCAGCAGGTTTTTTGTTATTTAAGTTATTAACAAAAGATTTTCCCTCCTCACCATAAGTTAGTGCATCAGCCACATTGTTTGGTATATTTTGTGAGTCTAGCCATTCAATATGTCTAATGACTTTATTTTTCACAGGCAAAGAATAAGTAATTGTCGTTTTATGAGCATCTTCGAATTAAGATGCTGTCGTCTTCGGCCATTTCAATCATTTTTGACAAAATTCCAAGCGAATAGGCAAATCCAGAGGGTTTAACTTGCATGTAATTTAGACTTTGTACGAAACAAGTTTAAGGCATCACGTGGTAATGCCTGTCTGCTAACTCCAATTTGTGCCACTAAGTTTCGAGTCGATTTGTGCTTCGATTTGCCTGAATTGAATTGAATACTAAAGTCGCGATTGTGTCTTAAACCTAAACAAAGGGATCTCAATGGTATGGTCTTTGTGCGATGCTTCCAGATTCGACAAACATATTTATCCACCTCATAATGGTCCAGTTATTCGGGAGAGTATCGCCAAACTCCCTCTTAAACTCCTTTTGGACGTAAATGAAGGACTGCAAAGTGTGGTACCGCTGCACTATCCAAATTCTCTTTTCGGTATTCCAAGCTTTCATTTTAATTAATTAAATTTAATTTAAATTTAATTTTAAAAAAATTAATTAAATTAACTTGAACCTGCAAAAAAAAAAAACAAGAAAAAAAAATAAGGCGAAAAAAGTTATTACGTTTAGTATTTGCAGCATAATTCGTGTGCCATCCTGTGTATGTTGACTGAAATATTGTATTTTTTATGGTCCTACTGGAGATGACAGCAATTAGCACTTCCCCTTTCTGTTCAATATGCAAAATTTAAGAACAGGAGATGTTGTCTGGCAAAAAACCAATGGGGAACCTCACGGTTTTGCTTTCATTCATTCTTACACAACGTATACACAAGGATACTGATTATTTTTCTTAAAAGAAAGAATGACAATTAAATGTATTCATTTGTCAATACATCGGTCACGCCTTCATAAGCACACACTGAATTATTCATAATTGTCGTTACAAAAGTATTATAGGCGGTCTCATATGAAAACATGGCCATGATCTAGACTGTGTAGTTATCACAATTATGACAAATATTTCCATATAATAGTATTAAGTAGGAAATTTCATACCGGAACTAACTCAATTCCTCTTAGTAACACCCTTTTGATTCAAACACTCTTTACAAGTGTAGAAAAGTCTGCCACCAGTATTGTATTTTTGTGGTTGTTGCTCTTGTTGCTGGTTATTATATCAACACACATAAATATTATTTTATTTTTTCTAGTTCGGGCTTTTTCTTACTCTGTAAGGATGTGCTGTTGCGTTGTCTTTGTGAGGGCGGAAAGCTGTCATAAGCAGATAAGCTGCCACAATAAGCTTTCGTCGAGATATGTTTACACTGATTTACGAGATTCAGTTTGCATATGGTAATCATAGGAAAACACAACGACCTTTTACGAATCCATTCGTTCCCTTCAGTAGTGTTTCATGCTATGATGTTGTCCTTTCTTTTTTGTTTAACTTATTTCAGGTTTCATTTATTTTCAATTTTTGTGTTCTCTTAAAGTGAATCAGTTTAATATTTTTAATTGAGTATAAAATATTCATATTGTTTTTAAAACTAATGAAAAAAATTGTTACGTTTTCTTTGGATACACAAAAAAAAAAAATGAAATCCTTGTGAAACTGCAGTTGCTATAACATCGTATATTTGCTCTCTTTAACATTTTTAATATTTATAAAAGCAATTTCTTGTTCTCTGTACATTCGTTGAGGAAATTGTTATAGTTTGTGTTTGTTGGTCTAATGTTCACACTAAAATCCAATCCCAGAAATGTTTTTCGATTAGAATGCTTTACACTTTATGTCCTCGTTTCATACACGTAAGAAATAAGAACACCAATGGCTTAATTATTAGCAAATATTTATTTCAAATTGAAAGGCCTGGTGAAAATTTTCAAAATTTTCCATTTTACAAAAGTAAAACATATGTTTTACGATCTGAAAATGTGATTGAAATAAAAAAATGTGAAGTTTTATTTCATTAGACAATAGAATCTTCCTGCAGAAATGGGCGAAATACGACTATATGTGAAAAAAATTGTATTAACAAGGTTTTGCTTTCTTTTCGACGTGAGAAAAGAAGCGAATCCCTTTTTATCTTCGCATATTGTGGGGTACACTTTTGCTCCTGCGGATCTTTGTCTATTTTCTTTATTACTACAAAGAGGTTTTTCGACATATAGTGACATCCGTGGCCACGTTGCGTCTTTAAGAGAAAAAGGATTCTTTCATAATGCAGATTCTCTTCATTATGAATGAATATTAGGCAGTCCATTCGCATGGGTGTTGTATCAAAGAATGACTTTCAATTTCACTGAGGTACTCCCTTGACTCCAATAATATATACGTATAAGTAAGTAATAAATACGATCGAATTCCGATAAAAACAATGCTCAGAAACTAAACTGGGAACTACCATTTGTATGGGCGCTGTATCAAAAGTTGACAAGAAGTGGTTCATCTTCAAGGCGATTCGTTTTTATACCAAACGAAATATGTTCATAAAATATGATCGAGTTTCAATTATGGCTTTTAGAAGCTTGATCGGAACATTCTCAGCAAGGACAGCTTTGTTTCAAAATAAAGGATGTGCAAGTTGTGGATTGCGCAAACCATAAAAGATAAGCTTCGGCTGCCGACATTTTCGAGGCCTTTTTCAAGAAATGGAAATATAAAGAAGATTTCCAGCAACATTCGTTTCTGTCCAAAAAAAAAAAAAAACATAGATCCAATTTTAATTGGAAAGGATTAATACAGGGTGGTGCATCAATTGCGCTAAGATAAAAAAAATTCAAATAACTTTTTTTTAATCAACGTATTACAATTAATGTTTTTTAGTGCATAGAAAATTTAATTTTGTTTTATATAACTAATTGGTTTGGAAGATGATAGACCGTAAATGACCCCTATGCTCATTCACACATATGAGACATCCCATCAGAAAATTAATTATCGTTTTAATTGACTGCTTTAATTCAATCAATATCCCCGATTTTTTTTTGTACACCTCTTGCTTTACATAACCCCATAAATAAAGCTTGGTGTAGTCAGACCAGGTGACCTAGGGAACCACCGGAAAGTGAAGTTTCTGAATATTAATCTCTTTGGGAATTTTCGTTGGAGCTCCACCATAACCGGTCTGGCTACGTGTGCAGTTGCTCCATCTTGCTGGGACAAACTGTTGTTGAAACGATACGTCTTCGGCACAGTTCTGGGTAAATCAGCTCTTTCAACCTCTTTAAATAACGGTCTCCATTGGTCCTCGTTTTGTGTTTGTAACAAGATTCGTGCGCCACTCTGTAACTGCAATCCACTCTTTGAATTTTGAATTTGATTCTGAGCCGATGGATATATATTTTGTGCGAATCAACTCCGATATTTCTCACTGTCAAAAATGTAAGCATAAACTCTTTGTATTTTGAGTCGCAATACAACCAGAAGAAGTTTACAAAACACTAAATATTTTTCGACCAAATATGCTCCAACACTTTTTAAGTCGTTAGAGTTATACCTGTCAGGCAGGCTACCTGGCGATAACTATCGTAAATCTTTATAAAAGTGCTTACAACTTTTCACAGCTTAACGTTTTGCCGGATTGCGGCAGGTTATTGTAAAGGAGCTCGTTTGATTCGACCCTTTTGGAATGACTTTGAATGACTTTTCGATATTCATTTTCGTTCCTGACAGAATTGAAAAAGACGATCTTCTTATAGTTTAGTGGTTTCAAACTTGCCGGTCTGGCAAGGTTGTCAGATGCTAAATACCTGTTATCTGAAGTGTTACTTATCTAATGAAAGATTTGCTCCTTACAAATAGTGATCGTTTAACAATCGAAGAGCGCTACAAGTCACACAAAACGAGCGATTTCGGCCTCATTGTATGAGTTTATGCCGTCGTCAATTGGCCAACGAGAGCAGGCCATTTGACGCCATTAGACTTTTTTTGTAGGTTTACGTCAAAGATCTTGTTTACGCGGATAACCCCGAGCAAGCAAGTTATCGTCGAGATACCGTCCGAAATGTGCGAAAAAGTAGTCGAAAATTACCTCAAAAAGACCAATTGCTGCAACCAATTCAAAGGCGGTCATTCAAATTACTTTATATTTCGTACCTAATGGCAAGGTTCAATCATTATAATGAAACAAAATTTTATTTCAAATCATAGCTTTGTTTGGGTTTAATTTAACTTTATTTTTCCAACCGAAAAATGGATTACCCGGTGCCTCCAATAAAAATAGGCGATTTAAACCACATATCCCTAGGTTCTTATCTATCACTTAATTATACTAAATTTAGTTAGACTATTTACTAGATAAGTGTAACAATATCGGTCAATGTTATGATATAACCCTTGTGCCAAAGGTTGGTTGAAACCAGTTGTAATCATTTCTCAAAGAAACAGTTTTGAGTTTAATAAATTTTGGAAATGTACACTGACTTAAGCGCAAACCAATCTTGCTCCAGATATACTAAACCAGTCTATGTTTTCTCTGAAATTTTGTTTCGTGCGATTTAATTACATTAGAGGATCACACTGTGATCATAACCAATGGTGACAGCTCTCTTAACCTTACTGCCGTAGCTGCGGCAGTTTGTGTACTAATTATGTCCAGGAGTAGTAAATGCAAAATTACATTTAGTGTACATGATGAGGTGGTGGGGAGAAAACCTGTCACTAGCCATTCTTTGGACCTTGTAAGGTATGTTACATTAAGTGGACTTCTCAAAAGCCTTTCATCAGATGATAACTCCATACAACGTTATCGGTCTTACAACTGCAGTATACAGTGCCAGTAAACAACGCGAGGCTTTAATCCCCATTGTAGCCCTATTGCCGTCTTGCACACATCTTGCACCACTGTGGCCTTTTTCGCTCTGTCCAGAATGATGAGCTTGAAATTCAGCTTCTTGTCCAATAACACACCAAGGTACTTTGCACAGTCCACGAAGTGAATTTCAGTACCTCCCAGGAAGATAGGATCTACAGGTGGAATCTTGTATCTCTTGGTGAACAGGACCACTTCTTTCTTATTTGGATTTACTCCGATACCGTTTTCCCCCGCCCACTTCGAAAACTTCCCCCTAACTGATATTGCCACATCGTCTGCATATGTGGCAACCTTGACACCAGCCTCCTCTAAAAAGACACGTCTCTTCGTAAGAAGATCGTGCACGAGCCTCCTAATACTGACGTCTATTCCCAGGTTTGATAGTGCTGCAACTATCATATCAGGAGAAACTTTATTAAACGCCCCTTCTATATCTGGAGAGGCTACCGAGTATACTCCTTGACGGCGAGTGAACCTTCGATGAATCAGAGCAAGTCGTGCAGGGTAGTCTCAGTGGACTTACCCTTGCAGTAAGCATGTTGTCTATCCGACAACAGCATCCAGTTTATGCTCGTCCTAAGGTAGCTATCGATGAGTCTCTCCAGTGTTTTGAGAAGAAACGATGACAGCCAAATAGGCCTGTAAACTTTTGATCCCGTATGGGAGGTTTTACCGGCTTAAGGAATAAAAACCACCTTGTGCGCCCTTCACATAGCAGGGGTATAAGTTACGTCGATACAGCCGATATAGAGCTCCTCGAGCCATGGAATCAGCGCATCAGCCACCGCCTGTAGTTCACCACGGTGAAATCATGTCCAGTCCGGGCGACTTGTAGGGTTCAAAGGTTTTAGTTGCCCATGCTATTTGGCGGTCGGTTACGACTTCCCTGGCAACAGCCTACGGTTGATTTGACGCAGCGTTGTCCGCGACAATTCCGTTTCGGGAATTACCGGGAAAATAAGTACCCAAGAGCAACTCCATTGATTCTTCATTGGATGTTGTACAATCACTCTGCGGTATGCTTTGCAAAAATGTATTATCCTTCAAGTAACGATGCCCTCACTGGCACTGTTCGATTTTTTCACAGCTCCACACCTTTCTGTTAGTTGTACTGAATTCGATCTAACTGATGCCTTACGCGCTTGATAAATTTAGTTATGAGTATGAAAATTATTCGTAGTGCCCTGTCCCTTCTGGTGACATTATAATAGTCTGCTAGACACTACCTAAGAATGAAAATTTCACGAAATTGATTTTTTCTGATATCTACCATAAATATTTATCGATTATCCGAACTTTATTTCTTCCTTGTAACTCCTAACTCGTACAATCAAGCATCGAAAATTGTTATTCATTGTGTTGTGTTTTAAAGTTTGGCTTGAGAAAAACCGACAAAATAATCAAGTCCCTTCTGGTTCCTTCCATACGAAACTGCTTGAATCTTGCCAAATTTGACACACCGCAGCCATTTGTTCAAACTCATTGTACAAATGAAAATAGAGTGCAGTGGCATGCCAGGCGAAATTTAGTTGCTCCTCTGTAATCCGTAATGCTTAAAATAACATTTTTGTGAATGGTATTTAATTGTAATGCTTGGTAAAATGTCGAAATACCGCCGATATTCCATTCCTCCCATACAAATTACCTAATTTGATCCATGGATTAATAGTTTTTATTCAATTGTGCTAAATGGAGTATTAAATCAGAGTGTTTGTTGATGAAATCTTAGCGATTAACCGTTTCCCTTCTAACAATCCTCACATTTTTGCACCAGTGCAGTAGATCGTGCGATGAAGGTTTATGTAAATCACCTCACTTGAGCAAAAATTTTGTATTGAATTGTCGTACCAAATGGTAAACAACTTCATTTTTTTTGGGTGAGGATAAATTAATATTGAAATGCTGCAAAAGAAGTCGCTTTTTCATTAATTTTCATATCGGTATTTGGATGCCTGCATTTTCTATTTACATAAAATATTTGGATTTAGGTTGTCAAATCTTAATCTCAAAGTCCCGATGTAACTGTAGAAGAAAATCACATCCCACTTGTAGAAAGCTTAGGTTGAATTCATTTCATTTCAATCCAAATTTGAATACATTTCATGTCACAAGTAGTGGATAATAAAAATAGTGTGCTATGAGCTTTAGCTCAACTATGCAACCTAGAATAGTTTTCTTGAAAGCTATTGTCGTTTGAAAAACGATATTGCTTCTTTTTCGTATGCTGTCATACAAAATGTTTTAATTTTAGAATAGTTATAGTTTTTTACGTTCAGTTGGAAGAATATGTAATTAAAACACACACAGCGAGAAATGCTAATAAACAAATATTTTTATTGTTTAATGATTCAATACACGAACTAATTAAAATTGAAATTTAATTTGTGTGATTCGACAAGAATAGCTTTGAATAATTATGAATCGTAGCAAATGGCAATGCAATAACTGAAATTCTATTTGTCACAACATTAAGCCTTTCGAAATTTGC
>JAHXMU010000118.1:4729397-4798487 GCA_019455685.1 Philornis downsi | reverse complement strand
ATTTGATTATCTTTAGAAAGGGAAAACCACCAACTGCTAATATATTGCAGCGTTTTGGGTAGTGAAATTATGGAGAAATGATCGCATTTGGCGAAAAAGTAGGTTTTTTTCACCAAAACAATGCTCCAGTTCACACATCCACTATTACAAAGGCCAAAATTAATAGCTTAAGGCTAGAATTGCTTCATCACGCACTATTTTTGCGACTATCACTATATTTTTGCTATTTCCAAACTTTAAAAAATGGCTCGGTGGAACAAGATTTGCCAACAATGAAGAACTGGAGCCTGCGGTTGATGGCTATTTTATGAAGTTTGAAAGTTCTTACTATAAACAGCATATAGAAGCTATTGAATATTGCTGGAAAAAGTATATCGAGCTTAAAAGGAGATAATCAGGTATGTTCCAGATTCTACTTTGAAGTAAAAGTAGTTTGAAATCACTTCAATTTGACACTTGGGTGTTCTGAATTTTACTTTTTACTTTTCATTTCTATTTTGTTTTCGAACATCAAATCGTATTGCATTGTTCTAGAAACTACTTTAAGGCAAAAAGAAGTGGTTTAAAAATACTTTGAAATTGTATTGTGAAACAAAAATTTTTGCAAGTAAACATGTAAGTATAATAAATAAAAGTGGTCAGATTCCTTTGGCTGAATAAATATTTTCCTTGTTTAAAGGGAAAAACACAAAAATACTACGCAGGATGTAATAATGCTACGTTTTATGCAAAACAATCCAGACCTGGCAAAAGGATTCGCAAAGGGGACCGTGTAAAATTGTAAGAATTGTGGAATCTTTTTGCGGCTTAATAATTTCCACGTGAGTTCCATCAATGCATCCTACTACACCGGGAATACCAACTTTTTGCATGAAGTGGCGCTTAGACAAATTTTGTTAATCAACTGTCACCACCTAAGACAAATATATTTTTCTAGAACAATAAGCACAATAAGTATTTTCGTGTCTTTTTCGACCCCTCGTTGAAATCGTCCTTCTGCTAAAAATCTTAATGTGGCAGCAAGCTGTAGTTCTGCCGGAATGGATGACTTGGGCAGTCTCAATTTTATGCAATGTAAAATGTTACGAAATACATCTTTGTTGATGCGATAATTTTGTAAAAACCTAATAGTTTTTATTAAAAGTTTATTGAATGTACTTAAGTACATACATGTGTGTACTTAGGCAGTGTCGCCCATATCTAGAGGATTTAAGTGATCCCGCAAAATTCGCCTTTGTAATTTTGCTTGCGTATTCATTTGTTTGGTATACAGTGGACACTAACACCGCATTCATTATTTATTTACCTTTTATTTATTTATTTGTCCTTATGATTTATTTATCCTTTAATTTTATGCACAAATACATAGTTTTAATAACTAAATTTTATTTTCAAGTCAATATCAGCTGTTTACAACTTCTGTTTTCGGACTTCATTTCATATGAGAAAATGAAACAACAAACCACTTCATTTGCAGAACATCCAAAACGAAACGTTAACTTTTCAAATCGTATTTTACTTTAACTCCACTACTTTTTTGGAACATACCTGAATGTTAAAAAATAAAGAAATTTTCGCAACTTTTCTTTGTCTTCTTTGTTAGGTCAGCTAGTTGAGGGACCGCTCAGAAATATAAAATTTTGGCCACAATACATCATCTCACGAAAGTGGTGAATGTTTGTACGAGGTGTGTTCAAAAAATAAGATGAGTTTTCAAATTTCGCGGACTTCGTACATTCCATTTTCGATTATTATCTTTTTATCCATTTCATTGGGGTCTTTAATCTTGGGAACAGGAAAAAGTCGCAGGTAACAAAATCTGGTGAATACGGTGGCTGAGGCATGATAACGGTGTTGTTCTTGGCCAAATAATCTCTCACAAGCAAAGATGAGTGAGCAGGTGCATTATCATAATGCAAAAGCCAAGAATTTTGTGAAGATTATTCTGTTTGTAGTGTTAATCCAATATAAATTCTGGTGTTTCTGGTACAGCTAGAACGTGTTCAACGTACAGTGAAATCCCTTTGGTAGCTGCCTAAATATGGGAGCTATATCAAAACTTGTGATATTTGCTTAATAAGCGCGTTAATCTGTTTAATTTTGCGAAATTTAGAACGATTGGGGGCAAAAATGGAGACTCACAGATTTGATGGGAGCTGTCTCTAAATCTGAGTCAACGTAATCTACAGTTGGTTGGCTTATTAAAAGTGTCGATTGAATTACTTTGTTACCAGGATTGGTTCGCTTTATAAAGAGAATATGACTCCTTGGCCCGATTGAATTAAGCTACCTTTAAACGCAACCAAATTAACATCATTTACTAAATTTTTAAAATGTTGCCTATGTTTGTTTTAAAATATTTTTTTATTTTCGTTTAAGTCATTATATGCACTTTTTCTACTTTTGATTTGTATTATTTTTTTCATATTTTGAGATAAAAGTAATAATGTAAATGAGTAATGTATAGCTGACGTGGGCAACTACCCACGACGGCGATCGGCAAATTAATTTTCAAGGGAAATGGGGAATTATGACTTATTACTGGTATGAAATGAGGCAGAGTAATGAGGCACGATAACGAATGGAGGCCGATTGGACATTGCCTATAATTAACGAGTTGCTCGAATTACGAAATCTCTTTACATTCCCACATGGTTCATGGCGTTAATAGAGATTAATGCCTCTAGAAATTACGGAGTTTGAAGTTTTCGAGTATGGTAAATTTACCTGATAATTTTGAAACAATAGTTAAGCTATGTGTAATTTTATTCACCAGATTTCGAGAAAATTAGAACGCATACAACGCATGCTTTCTGGGAAATATTGAATTTGTATACCTTCACTCGAAGGAATGGGATGAAGAGTACCAAGTACAGGGTGGCGCACTAATTATACTATAATAATAAATTCAAACAACTTTTTCCTAATCAATGTATTTCATTTATTTTATTTATTTATTTTTTTTTTTATTGTTGTATAGAAAATTCAATTTTATTTTGTAAGTTATTGGTTTTGAAGATAATAGACCGTAAATGACCTCCATGCTCATTTACGCATATGAGACATCTGAACAGAAAATTATTGAAGTCAGGATCACCTCAATTCAGTCAAATTCCTTGGTTTCGTTTTGTATACCTCTTGCTTGGCATAATGCCATGAAAAAAGACTATTGCAACCAGGTGACCATGGGGGCCTGCGGAAAGTGAAGTTTCTGAATATCAATTTGTTTAGGAATTTTAGTTGGAGCTTCGCCGGTCTCGTTGGAATTAAAAGCTTTTGAATCCGCTACGTCTTCGGAACTGTTATGGGTAAAAAACTTCTTCAACATATTTAAATATCGGTCCCGGATTATTATGTTTTGTGTTAGTAGCAAGATTCGTGCACCGCCCTGTATCTTTTGACTTACTGTGTTTCATGTTCGTTTATCTGGCTAGAGAACTTAGTTGCACACCTAATATATATTCTTAGATTCATATCTTTCAAACGTTAGCACCAAACACAATCAAGACAGGCACAAATTCCGTAAATGAAATTACGTTCCATCTGATAATCCCTTACAAATTTATTTATGAAAATTTTATATATCTACCGCAAAGCAATTACCTAGATTTTTGTCAAGTATATTGAATTGTTATATTTGAAAAAAAATCGTCTAGATAACTATGCCCCTTGCACAAACTCCCTTACATATTACCCAATTTAATCTATAGGTATATATTCGTATTCATTCGAGCCCGTCCCGTTTCCTTTAATGACATTAGATTCAGTACAAACTACCATGAGTCAGGTGTTTAGTAGACTTAGTTCTGCGAATGAAAACGGGCTGTATTGCTGTACCCTTTACGCCACCACACATACGAATTAGTCAATAATTTCGAAACCGAGGTCTTCAAAAAATTATAATTTTTTTTGTTTTTATTGTTAGTTAAAACACAATATTTTTGGTAGAAACACAGCAACATATCATGCCATTCTCTTCTCTTCTGAGTCAAAAGCAAAGGATATCGAGCGTAGTTATATGTAAGTTAGTTCACCAGATCGAAATCTCTTTGATCTTTTTTGATAAGTTGGCTTATACGATTCTAAACCTCCAAATATTTAGAGTTATTTAATTCCATTTTTAGCATTATTATCTGTCGTCAGGAATAACACATATTTTTAAGAAACATTTTGGCAGTTAAAAAACAAAAAGTTTACGTTTGGTATAAATCAATGTTTATTGAAATTCAGGTAGGTTTCAGGGTCTTCTTCAAAGACCTAAGGCTAAGCATAGCGACAAGACCACCTGGGCGACAAGACTACTGCTTATCAGGCCGAAATTTGGGCCATTAATTGGTTGTATCCATCATGACGGGACACTGTCTGATTGGAAGACATGCGGTGAGACTGAAGGTTGAGACTAGTGACTTCTGCATTAGCTGTGGGGATGAGTCCATAGAACACCTTCTCTGGAATTGCCCCGCTCTGGCGAACAGGCGGGGATCGTCTCTTATTTCTTTAGGGACCTGGGAGATCTGGACGATGTAGATATTGTCCGGCGTAAGAGCTTCTTAAGGCGCTCAGAATGGTTCAACGGAGGAAACTAGGGAAACATCCATATCTCTAGTTTCCGTGGTATCACAATAGACTATACAGTCTAACTGAGTTTGTCTATTCAGACTGTCACACTGACCTAGCTAACCTAACATCGACATGTTAATAGTTTTCAATAGAAAATTCAATGTAATATATTTTGGTGTTATACTTGTACACGTCCTGAAAATAGTTGCTCTAAAATTTTGCCTGTGTAAGATTGAATACAGTGTGGCAGTCACGTGGTGGTATTATATAATTGGACCTGATAGCACCTGAAAACTGCGTATACTCAGAACAGAAATTGTATTAAAGTATTAAATGCAAATCACAGATTGAAAGCGTCAAAGAACTTTGGCCGTTTCTCGGGTAAAGTACAGAATAAATACGCCAGAAAATATCTTTTGGAGGTAGTTATAATTCTCTCAGAAGTTGTCGATCACAGGGAAAGCATTTAAGGAAACATTAGGTTTAATAAAAATTGTTTAACTATTCAGAAATTGAACAAAACAAATATCGTAATTTTGATCGAACGAACTTTTGTACGGTAGGCACCGGTAGCAAGTGATAAGTTGTTTTTAGAGAGAGAACAGGAAAGCCCAAAAAAGACATACAATATACTAAATGCTCCTATTTTTAGCTAGAAACAACCATAAATGCTTTAGGATATAACTTCAGGCGTCAGTCTTTGGCACGAACTTCTGTAAACTTGTAAATAGGAATACCACATCTCAGTAATGTAAAAATGCTTAGGCGTAGTAAACCGTACTATAATGTTGTTTTTAATGTAGATTTACAGAACAGCTTCACATAAATACACTAATATCAAGTCGTAAAGTTTATTTATATCTACTCTTGTGTGAGAGGAATGAACAACTTTTTGCGAATTTATAAATTTGAGCAAGGTTCACTGGGCATTTGTGTTTACTTAAACATGAAATAGGTCCCAGTTTCATTTATTTACTCATCCTTGTTGTTGCTGCTTTTCTTTTGTAAAATGAAAATACATTATTGTCATTTAAAATGCAAGCATGCATTAGCCTGTCACATGTCCTTTGAGACACGAGTCCTTTTTGTGGAGTCGCTGTTTTTGCTTCTCCTATTTGTTTCAGTTATTTGTTTTTTTGCACTCTTTTACTGTGCGGCCTCAACACAAGAAAGCTCTGAGCTTTACTGCTTGCCATTTTTTCTGCCTCAACGGCGGCAGTTACAAAAAGCGAAATAAAATGAAATGAAATGTGTTGCATTACGTTTATTATCCGCTCAAAGATACACAAATTTCCTTTTTCATTTAACGAAGTGGAGGTTCTTTTGTTTCTCATTGGCTTTGGCTTTGCAAAATTCTCCATCCGCTGAGTGCAAGACTTTACGTTCTTACGTTCTTGCATTGGGATCAATTTTCTGAAAATTGTTACTTGGAAGTATGAGATGGTTGTTTTTAATGGACAGATTCGCATTTTCTGCCACTGGAATGACATACTATTGTCCTGTGGGTCATATTTGCCGGCGATGTAGCAAAAGTATTCTCCATTCGTGTTACTTTAGTTACCATTAAGAAGCTACAGCGTAAAAAAATGTATTTCACAATCATGTCTAGCATTGGTGCAATAAGGTAAATTAATATATTAACATAGTGGAAGTTATTGAAAGGACATTCAGTCATTAAATTTGGAAGATTTAAGTTTGTTATTAATTTATTCCATATTTTAACTTTACTACAGTTAAATTTTGCACAATAATGGACAGAGGAAATCGGTGGACAAATGGATGGTCCAATGAAATTTCAACAACATGGAGAATGCAAATATATTACAAATTTATGGTTTGTTTCCTTTTTGAAATTAGACTCCAAAATAAAGAATCTGGTACAGGTTCAGAAAATTAAAATGGCTCTAGAAATTGTTGCAAAAAGAGTTTATGTGCTTAACTGCGGCCAACTTCCATTTTTGAATGAAATATCCTCCAAGGTAGCGACAAATAACCCCAAGACACTAAGCTTCTGCCCTATATGAAAAAGTGGGGTTTACGAGGGCATCTACTAGATGAACTGACATATAAACGGTGGCAGTAGTCTTTAGTATTTCTTTAGTATATTTATTTAAGCCAACAAAAGTGAAAGATCTCAGTGAATTTGTAAACATTGAAAAAATTGGCCACTGTCATGTATTTCAATACGAGTATTTCCATTTGAAAGGTCTCAGTCCAACCAACATAAAAGCCAAGCCTGATTCTACTCTGGGGAAGTCGGATCCTTCGTTTAAGATTGTAAAATATTGGGTAACAGACATTAATCGAAGCAGCACGAGCTGCCAAGATAAACACCGTAGTGGTCGACTAATTGAGGTTTCCACGCCACAAAATGGCATTGGGTGATCATCGACTGAAGATGCGTGAGCTAGCTGAAATAACAGGTATTTCAGAAAGTGTTATGCATTGCATATTGACCGAAGATTTAAAGATAAGAAAGCTGAGCGCAAGATGGGTGCCATTGGATGGGTGATCTCTATAGAGCAAAAACAACGTTGTGAAGATGTTTAAGTAGAGTGTTTGGCGATGTTTCACTGCAATAAAGCCGAATTTTTGTGTCGATTTATAACCATAAATGAGACATGAGCTCAACGCAAGGCTGTGAACTGGAATCGGAGAATCATGTCCGAAGAAGGCGAATACGGTTCTATCTGCAGTCAAGGTCAAGGCATCTGCTTTTTGGGATGAGCATGATGTTATTTTTATTCATTATTTTCATAAAGGAAAAAACGAATATTAACGGCGAATACTATGCTCATTTATTAGTTAATAATAAATAAGCTAATAATAATAAGTTAGCTAATAAAATTATGGAAAGAAACCGCATTTGGCGAAAAAAGAATGTGTTTTTTCATCAAGACAATGCTCTAGTTTTCATATTCACTATTCTGATGACCAAAATTAATGAGTTTTGATTCGAACCGCTTCATCACGCATCTTATTCGCCAGATTTAGCTCCTGCGGTCAATTTTCTATTTCCAAACTTGACAAAAATATCTCGGTGGTAAAAGATTTGGCAACAATGAAGAGGTCGAGTTTGCCGTTGATGGCTATTTTAAGCAGTTTGACAGTTCCTACTATAAACAAGATGTAGGAGCTGTTGAAAATCGCTGTTGAAAAACAAAGAAAATTTTTTCTCAACTTGTTTGAGTCTTCTTTGCTGAGTCGGTTAGTTTTGGGACCGCCCTCGTATATTTTTTTCCTTTGTAGCCTATTTCCAGCAGTCATATCCACTCCATGAAAATTAAAGTAAATTTGAAACATTTATATGCTGTCATATCTATTAACGTGACCGGCATGTCAAATCTTAAATATCTCCCATTATTTCCATCTTAAATTTGGTTTTATGATGTCACTGGTAGAACCTCTTTTACTTAATTATTTCAAATAAATTTTTAAATAAAATTGTAAATAAAACATCAGTACAGAAATTTCATGAAGTTGAATTAATTTACATGTAAATTGAAATTCGTATTTTCCGCCATACTTTCACTAACAGAAGTTATATTTCCCGCTGTGCGTACATTGCGATGATGCACAGGCCTGACCATATTTTTAACGCTCTCAGTCTCTTCAAATTTCTTTATAATGTTGCCAATTCCTTGCACATTAGGTCGAGTATGACGACCATGATCGCCTCGCAGCGTACGAAAAGTGCCCACTTTCGAATCACAGCTTTTAATTTGATTTAATTTATTTATTTCGGATTGTAATTTAAGCCTTAGGGCCGCTTTGATTAAATTACAATATTACAACGTATCTTCTACATAATTCAATAACAAATGCATTATACAACTTTACAATACTAATGTTATAAAAAGTTTATGTATCTTAATACCAAAAAAATATGATTTACAATATGACGATCTACTTCACTTATACCATAACTTACTTACTTTTGTAGTAAGGTTTAACTATTTTTACTCTTTTTTCGATTCTTAAACAATTTATTTTCGTAAATGGGAAGGATTTCAGTAAATAAATAACACTTCAGATGGCAGGTATTTAACAGCTGACAGCCTTGCCTTGAAACCACTAAATTGATAGTGGTATGATATTATAGGATTTGGTAAACACGGTTGGGAGCTGTTTCTATTTTCAAAAATCGAATAAATCTACATTCAAACATTAAAACAAAACATTTTTTGATGCATTTGCTAATAACTGGAGCATTTAAATTTACCGAAAAAAAATTCAAATCCTTATTATATTTTTTAAGAGCTCATCTAACAGCATACCCAGCCCGATGACAAAATTCTGTGTACACTTCCATGCATTTCATGTAGAAATGAGTCTTCTAAGCCATACGTGGCATCTCATCGTCTCCCATAGTGGCCTTACTGCAACGATACCAGGAATACTTGCCCGATTTTCTGCATATTTTCTCAGAAGAATACGACAAAACTAATCTTTTTTCCATCAGGCAAAGAAGCCATAGTACAATTCATGACACTTCCAATCTGGAATTTGATTTTATGTACATACTGCCGAAGGCAACTAAAAGACATAAAGTTATTTGCAAAAGTGATACCATTGGGCCTCATTAAACCTCCTCTACATTGGCTATACCATAAATACATTATATATGAAATTCTCCTAGAAGTCGGTGACAATAAGAGTCTTCACTTTAAAGCCTTCTATTTTTGAATAGCATCTACTGTAGTATACAATATACTATTATTTTTTTTTTCGACGATCTAATTTCAGAATTTTACATTTTTAATATGATCTGTAAGCTGTAAATTATTGGGAATGGGCTTTATGTTACATTCAATTTATTTCAACTCATCACAATTGGATATAATAGCTTTTTAAACTGGATCATATGTAAAACATATTTCCTTTACTAATTATTTCAGTGACAAGTTGTGGTGAATCCTATTCGGTGATCACTACTTGCTTGCTCAGGTAAATGTCAGAATACTCTAATAATCCGTATCATATACATGGTTGGACCATTATCTCTCTGTTATCCTGTGGTTATGCATGCTTCTGGGAAATTATGAAACTTTTTTCTTCCTTTCGTGAGTGTTTTTCCTATTGCAATAACCGAAAATTCAATTGTGCAACAAAATTGACTTAATATTGAAGCATTATTGCTTCATATTACTGTTGTTGCTGTTATTATCGTTGCAACTACGGTCATATACTCTAGCATATGTGTGTGTGTACTCGTATATGCTACAATGTAGATGGCTTAACTTGTCTTCAGGTCCTTGGACGTTTGCGTATGCACACAGACAAATGTATTGGAATACGTATTATGAAAAGTGCAAAGTTGACAAGTTTTCTTGCAACTCGAAAATTGGTTTCTTATCTAATATTCACTTCTTATTCTCCATTGGCATTTTGGTGACAAAATTGCCCTAAAATTATTTTGTCAGCTTCGACGACAGCTTGGTCGCCAATATGGCGCTATGTTTGTGTTACTGTGTGTATGTGTTTGTGTACGTATGTATTTGGTTTAGCCCAAAGGACATGCCTGACATTTTTTACTATGTGTTCCATGTCCTCTTAGAAGCTCTCTGTGGTCAGACATATTCATAATTTCTGTTCAATTTGCCTTTTTATGGTGCGTTATTGGTAGGGAATTATTTCAATTTACATTTGTTTTGTTGTTGCGTTAGTTCGATTCATAGCACAAGTTGCTTGTTTTTGTTATTGCAAAAATGTGGTAAGCCAATGCATTCAATTGTATTTATTTCACTAAAAATTAATTGTCGTATTAAGAATGTTACCCATATTAAGGAGCTTAAGACATTTATTGAATAGAGATTCTTTTAAAAAGGAATTATTTCAGCATTTGAATTAAGTGTGTGCCTGAAGGGGATAACCATGCTGACATGAACTGAAGGAAGAACAACTCGTGTACTTATGGACTAGCAAATGCCCAATCACCACAATTGAAAAAAAAAATCACATTGTGTTTCTTACCTTTATAGATTTTAATTTGTTTATCTAAATGTTGACCAGAAACACACTATCCAGTATACACATTTCAACTTACATATACTATTAGCTAACTTTCTTTGACGTTGAGGCAAAAATCAGTAGATTCGTATCAAAAAAGATGTGAATTAAGGTGCAATAAAAGATGCAACGTTGTAACTTTTCAATACGTCCGCTTAAAACTTGTAGAGGGACCAGTGTTTTTTGCAGAATCCATCAATTCTTACGTGTGATGCCACAAGAGGTACGGCGCACCCTGTGGTAATTCACAAATCTTGCTAGAAAAAATTAAAAAAAAAAATGTCTGACAACATTTCTTCCGATCGCTTAATGAGCGTCTCAATACAATAGGTAACTGTAGTTCAGTTTTTGTTTGCTTGTTTTTAGCTCTGATTAGGAAAAATCGAGCTTTAAAGTCAGTTGTTGTCAACAGGTGCATTCAGATTTCAAAGAGAAGCGTATTATTTGTATGACTTTGTTCTATGATTAACAAGTCTACGGTGATTTTATTGTCATATTTTTTTATGATTATTAAGCTTTATTTCAAGAAAGTATATTACAATTTTAATTTAAATATTTCCATTGTAAATATTAAAATTTTTTTTTTTGTGAGAAATTTAGAAAGTGCAAAAAATAAAATAATCCCTTTTTTCAAGCAGAGTTAAAGCTATTTATTCCGGATAGTTCCGGTGTAAATCTTATTTCGGTTAATCTTTCAAGTATTCGCTTTAAGGTAAATCGAAAACATCTTGCGCATTTTTGCGACTGCCATACATTTTTTCACTTTTCCAGTATTACTGTTTAGAGAAAGGACATTTTTGAAGAATGGATAAAAACTCCCAAAATACATCGCAAAGACGGCTTATTGACATTAAAAATGGTTAGATATGGTCTTCAAGATATACCAGAAGACGTGAAAAGAAATCTTAAGGCAAACATAAATATTATTTGCTGGATAAAAAGTTTGATAACAAAAAGTGTTATTTCATTATTATCTGTTGATGCTTTTGAGGAAGAAGAATCTTTTAACGATGCATATAAAATTGAATAAATTAAAATCTCTATGTGTATTTATGTGCTTTATCTGTATTATTAATGGAATAAATCAAAAACAAGTGAATAAAACCAATACTATTAAATATTTATTAAAAATATTAAAATTATTTTAATACTAAAAATGACTACATCCGGCTCTTTACATAAAAACTCACCTAATAATTTTATTATATGATTAATTAATTGTATTCAACGTAAATATTAGTATATATATACATAACTACAAATAATCTCAGAGCATGTATTTAAGAAACCAATCTTTTATCCTAAACATATATTTTGTGTTGACAGTGTGAACCATTTACTTTTTGCGTCATTTTACTAAGAAAAACTTTTAATTTTTTACAATCATTTATAAATTTCAACCCATTTTTTGTTTAAGACATAAGTGAGAAGTGAACCCTACGCAATTTATTAATTTTGTCCAGTTAGATTTGTGATCCACCACACTGTGCGGCAGAGCAGAACATTTTGTTTCGCGGGACTAGTACTAATTGTAATGGATTTAGTGTTATTGGATGAAAGGTATGAATACAGAAATATGCGGATTAAATTATGTAATTTGTATGGAAGGTACCAGAAAGGGCGTGATTATTCGATCGATATTTTAAGATATTAGTAATCGCTATAACGAAACAAAACTAACAAAAAATTAAGCTACTACAGTCTACAATTTATGAAATACGTGGAAAAAATCACATTTGGACAAATCGGCCAATTTGTATCCAAAGTATTAAAAGGGGTATTCATTCTCAAAACTAATTTCACCATGCGCATATTGTATGACAAATTTAACTGAATTCAGTGTAATTTTCTGAAATATATATATTTTTTTATTTATTTATTAATATAACAATAAATTTAAGTCTAAAAATAGATAACTATGTACAGTTTTTGAGTTTTATTCCAAGATATTGCAATTACTAAATCTTGTTATTACATAGAAATGAATTAATTAAATGGAATTACAAACAATTTGGAAGGTAAAATGGTCAAAATCCTTTATTAAATAAATAGTAAAGCCAAATATTAAGAGAAAATTATTGTTCATAGAGTGATTATCTCCGCAGATGACCTCTTATAGACACAGAAATTTTCAGTTTGATAAATTCCCCTTTAATTAAGTTAATTAAAAATCGTTACATTCTGTTATTGTGGAAAAAGGAGAATAGAGAATCTTATTATAAGATTATATTATATAAATTATAGTTATCATTTAATCTTTTAAAATAATCGTTAAAAAGTTCGCAAATACTGAAGCTTAAAAGAAAATTATTGTTCGCAGAGTGAATGTCCGCGAAGATGACCACTTATGGGCACAAATTTTCAGTTTGATAAATTACCCTTAATAAGTTATTTATAAATCGTTATATTCTCTTATTATCAAAAAAGGAGAAAAATAATAATAACAATAAAATGATCGTCAAAAAGTTCGTATCCTGTTTCCTCATGTAGATTAGAAGTGCGGTACCTTCAATGTTTGTTGAAAATCATTCATTTTTAAGCATTTGTTTTTAAAAATTTGCATTTTTCGTAAGTGATTTTATGCCGCATTGTGTCATAGATAGGTGAAGCGAAAGACATTATAGGCCCTATAACACACTTGTAAATAAGATTCTTTTTTTAAGGCTTAGACTCGATCATCTGTTCAAAAATGGTCATAATGCCCTAAATGAACGCAGTGCGTTCTTGCAAGTTAATTGAATATGTTTGTGAAAGAAGAGTTTTTTTGTCTAAAATCACCCCAAGATATTTGACATCGTTTTGAGTTTCTATGGTATTACCTTCAAAGCATATTCTCTCAACTGAATTCTTTTCGGTGAATTGTTGAAAGACAAAATTATGCTTTGGATTTTGTGAACGTTAATCTTAATTTTCCATTTTTTTTAAGTATTTGTTGCAGGCCATAAGACTATTTTCCATTTTCTTTAAGAAGGCGTTTCCTAACTTGCTTAATGAAATTAGCGCCGTATTGTCTGAATAATAAACCATGACAACTTCGACATCTAATTTAAAAAGTAGACCGTGATCCCATATAGCGTCGAATGCTTTCTCAACATCAAGTAATATTAACCTTGTTGACTTTCTGTTGCGCATGTTCATGATTATTTTAAATTTTACCAATTTGGTGAATAATGCAATGGTCGTTTTTCATATCCAAATTGCTCATCGGATATTATCCTGTGAGACGTGTCAACCTCATCTATCCTGTTATGAATTAGTTTTCCATATATTTTTTCTAAATTGCTTAAGAGAATTATTGGGTCTGTAGCTGGTAGGATTGCTTAAGGGCTTGTTGGATTTGAGAACAGCTATTACCTTAGCTTTATTAAATGCCGTTGAAAAATAATTTAGACGTATACAACTGTTGAATATTACGGTCAACAATTGTATTGCTTTTATGGGAATATTTTTCAAAAGCATGTTTGAGACGCCATCGAATCCTGGAGCTTTTGAAGATCTTAATTTTCTCAGTATAATCGACATTTCGGGTGTAGTAATAAATACAACCCCGTCTATTGATGCCTCCTCTGTTTTCAGATGTAGTGCAACTTTGGATGAGTGTAGTTCAGGGTTAGCTCGTGAGCGTTGGCAACTGACTTTGCTAGTGCTTCTGCTTTTTCTTCGTCTGTAATCAGCTTATTGTGACCATCCACTAAAATGGGAATTTTCCTATTATTCTCCAAGTTCGGGCTTGAGATATTCTAGAAGCATCGACCATTTCATATTTCCGTCAGCTAAACCAGCCATTTGTATGGAATCTACAAAATGGGCCGTAGTTACATATATAGTTGCTTTATCTCAATTGTTACCAACCATTAGAAATCAATGCACTTGGCAAAAACTAATATTATATGGATCCAATCAGTTACAAAGTATCGAGGAAGTCGTAAAATCAACCAACTTGTGTGGGAGGCATTTTTTATTTTTTTCATTTATTGATAATAAGTTATTAATGATTAATAAATAATTTGTTTATAAATTTATTTATTAATTTATTAAAAGCTTGACCTATAACAAATTTAAAAGAATTTGTTGCAATGTAGAAAAAAATATGAAGATAAGAATGTGTGGGTTAAGTTAAGTACGGGAAGGAACTGGCCAATGTTGTCCGTTTTACTTTTACAGACTGGGTTTATGAAACGCTTGCTATGTAAAAATTGTGCTAAATTGTGTGCAACTGCTCAATAGCTTTAAAGCTAAGAGCTTAAACCGTTCTATTTTAGATGAGTTACCAGCAAAGGTATCGTTAACCGGTCGATATTTCAAATTTTGACGACATTTTCACAGAAGTAAACTGGACAAAAATCAGATTACTACGGCCAACGAGTTTGAAGTTTTAGGGAAAAAATTTAATTTTCGAAAATAAATTCACCAGATTGCCAGCCAGCCAGATTCGAGTAGACGAACATTATAAGACAATTCGATGCAGTATGTATGGAAAAACATTCTTGATGCGTCCATTTATTTGAAGATGAATAAGTATAACGACCAAGCCACAGTTAGCTGCAATTTATGATGCTGAATGGTGAGTTTCGCCTCGACCTCATTTATGACACTTGTCCAACTTTACGCCAGTTTACTATAAGATGAGAGTGGTTAGGTGATAGTCTAATGCAAATTATACCTGAAATTCATTTGACTTCATCTTAAGTCAACCAAACACGAAGTACTAATCCATGTTTCAATTGCTTCTTACTATCATATGGCCAGCAGTGGCATAATAGTTAGAACACTCGATTCTTCTTCTTCTTATGTGGCAACTGGAATAGGTAGCCTTATCTATTATACGCCTCCCGTATAAAATAATTTCAGGTGCTTCGATCATCTGCGCTTCTCCTCCAATTTGTCGCACCAAGCTTCGATAATATTTCAAAAACTTGGTCCTTCCAACGGAGTTTTGATCGCCTTCTTCTGCGGCGGCCATCGAGTTCTTTGTCGTAAACTTTCCGTGCCGGAGCATTTGGGTCCATCCGCACAACATGACCCAGCCAACGCAATCGCTGTACATTAATGCGTTTGACCACGTCGATGTCGGCATGCAGCTCATACAGCTCATTGTTCATGCAACGCCGATATTCTCCGTCAGCGATGAAGGGCCCATATATTTTCCGCAGTATTTTCCTGTCGAAAACTGCCAGTACTGATTCATCCGCTTGCGGACACTCTCCTTTTTATTTCCATGCTGATGTCTTTCATTTACACTCGATTATTAGCACTTTTTCTATGTACATGATGAACCATCCGTGTAGTCAAATCAATCTAGTAGATCTTCTCTAACTGACATTCGGAGTCATCGTTGCACTGTAAACCTCACTGACGGAGTCTAGGAGTAGAATGCTTGTAAGTTCTGTAAACGTGGGAAGAGCTTCCATACCTCACTTATGGATTGCAAATCTGACTATTTTTTTAGACTAACATAGTAGAATATTCAGTATATTTATGCGAAGCCAAATATTTTCATTAATGCTTGAAAATGCGTCAACCCAACATTTTCTGGCAAAAATTCATTAGGTGTGTTTATAACACTGTCCACTTAATCGTGATTTCTTAATTTACCTGCATTGTACTCAACATTATTACATTTTCGTCCGGAGAAATAAATATATACTCGTATATATTATGTGATACGTCCAATGTGTGTAACCCGGAAGAGGCGTAGTATTCGTTAACCAAATGTATGACTTTTAAAGCGGATTGAGTGATAGACACGATAACTGTGGTAAATCTTTTTCAAATTGTTAAAATTTGGCACGGTGCAATATTTTGCCGGAATTTATAAATGCGCAGATAAATTGACCGGTTTTCTAAAATGTAGTTCCCTCCTTGCAATCCACGAAGTAGACTCAGTCTAATTGGACTGAGTGATAGATACGATACCTGTAGTAAATCTTTTTAAAATTGCTTAAAATTTATCACGACCTAAGATTTTGCCAGACAGTAGCTGGCATTTCTAAATACGCAGACAAATTGAGCGATTTTCTGAAATGCAGTTGACTGAAGCGACCTGAATATTTATCCATTGGTTTGACCAAAATTTCGTATGGAAAATCTAAAAAACCTTCTTGTGCCTCCCGTACTAATTATCAGCTTATGCCACACATGTTTTTAGGCTCATAACTTCTCTGCGGTTATACTAAATTTTGTAAAATTGGGTACACATTAAGAGCTTCCACAGGTAGTGTTCGAGAAGGGAAATGGATGGCATTGCCTTGATCCTTCTGGTAACTCCCATGTAAATTGCCAGACTTTTCATAGTTTAGTTTCATCTCCGTAGCATCTACTTCATAGACTGCAGCGGCTAGAACTTTTTTCCCCTTGGTTTGACAGATAATTCTTGGTAAAATCAAAAAATATGGTAACTGCCACACAGATAATCAATTTAACGCACATATTGTTGAGTACATATCTACTATAGGAGTACATATTATACAGATTTAGGCAATTTGGTATACATTAAGGGTTTGTTTAGGTAGTATCTGAAAATCAACACATTAAGTTATATTTATATTCATTGAAATGTTATCTAGTACGTGGCAAAACTTGATAAGAATTTATCAAGTATCACACTTCTTGTGGTACCTCGATTTACATGATCAATTTAACCCATGTATTCGTATCTTCATACCTTAGAAGCAAAAGCAATTCCTTACAAAAGGAGCAATTCCTTCAAATTTTGTAGGCCTCATAACTTTTTTTTATCGATACCATTTAATTGTAATGCTTAGTAAAATGTGAAAAAAAGTATCGGATAACCCCGCCGTTTTGCGGTACATCTCATACAAATTATCCAAATAAATCTTTTATGCTCCTGGATTTATATCTTTAATTTAACTGTACCAAATGCAGTATTGCGCGTTAATTCACGTCGGTTGTTTGTAAGAACTTAGCAATTTAACACTCACCTTCTGGTACTGCACACATTTTTGCACCAACGTAAAAGGATGTTGGATGAATGTATATATAAGTCAGTTCATTTAAATGAGATTTCTGTATTGTTAGCAACTGTTTTTATCATTTCCGTAAATGTGAAGGCCAATTCAATAAGTTTCAATTTATTCCCTTTTCTGTGCTCAATATTCTGAAAAAAAACATCTCATTTAAAAAAAATTCGGAATTTACATGTGCTTCCTTTTAAAATTATATTATTTCATGAACGTTTTGTTATTATGAAGCAATGAAAAATCCAATATTGGGATATTGAATAGTTTGTACTTCATTCTTATTGAACCGCAATTGTAATCATGTTCTCTTATGACTGTGTTGCAACATTCCTGTATACAATTGTTTTTGTTTTATTGTTTTGTGGCAATTGTTGGAAAATCGGGAATTGTGCAATATAAAATTCAATTTTCTTTAAATAAATAGCAAATATTGAAGCAAAATAGACGAAGTTGTTCAACAAATATGCGAAATTGCAAAGATGACCGCAGGTAAGTAAATTCAAATGCTGTTGCAGGATAGCAATATTTATGTAAAAAAGACATGTACGGTAGCAAAATAAGCTCAATCTAAATATTGTGCTCGCATGAAAAACACACTTTCCAAATGTTGTGCAATATTTGGAAAACATAAACACCAGGGATCCATGGAAGAGAACACTCACTTGAGATGATGGGATATTCACGGCAAAAGTTTGCCACTGTATATATTTTTTTAATTTTGTAAACTAAAAAAAGAAGGTGTTTTAAGTTGAAAATTAAGCTCTACTAGTGTTTAGGGGATCTAGAACTTTTTTGAATTTGTAAGTTTCACATAAAACACTAAGTTTACAATCTTATAATGATCAAATA
Source organism: Philornis downsi (assembly GCA_019455685.1). Classification (NCBI taxonomy): domain Eukaryota; kingdom Metazoa; phylum Arthropoda; class Insecta; order Diptera; family Muscidae; genus Philornis; species Philornis downsi. The sequence goes on along the minus strand of JAHXMU010000118.1, from coordinate 4,780,089 downwards.
GAACTCAAAATTTACAAGTGGACAACCGAAAAGTTAAACTGGCGTCGCAGCATTCGGCTGGGTCAAGGCTTACAGGCTTTTTTTATTAAAAAAAGGGTCTGGAAATTAGTCATTAAAACACATAATATTTATTATTTATCCAAGTTTATTTTATCGCCCCAAAGTAGGTCCCTTCTGAAATTATACCAACAAATAATCCAATCATGAACATATTTTTAGACAGCTTCAGTTTTTAACTCGATTTCTCTGTTATATCTTTTATCGACTGAAAATGAGTTTCCCGAACTGGCCACGCGAGTTTTGGAAGGAGAAAAATTTAGCCAGAACCATATCAGGTGAATACGGTGGTTGTTTCATAACACTTGTTGAGCTTTCGCACAGCCGAAAAGTTGAACTAGCGCCGTAGCATTCAGCCAGGTGAAGGCTTATACTTTTTGTATTTTAAAAAAAGTCCTGGAAATTAGCCACTAAAACACAAAATATTCGTTATTTATCTAAGTTTATTTTTTCGCCCCAAAGTAGGTCCCTTCTGAAATTGTACCAACGAATAATCCAATCATGAAGATATTTGTCGACAGCTTCAGTTTTCAACTCGATTTCTTTTTATGTCTTTTATCGACTGAAAATGAGTTCCCGAAATGGTCATGCGGGTTTTGGAAAGAGAAAAATTTAGCCGGAGCCATATCAGGTGAATACGATGGTTGTTCGATGACATTTATTGAGCTTTCACCCAGAAATTCTATCACAATGATAACGCTTAGAGATGGTATGTAAATATGATGCAAAATCCATGATTTTTTCATCCACAAATGTTTCTTTTTTTCTATAAATTTCTTTCCTCAAATAACCAATCACGACCTGATAACATTCTTTATTCAGCATCTCGTCTTCTGGCAATAATCCCTAGTATTCAATGCCGCGATAATGAAATGAAACAGCCAACATTAACCTAACTTTTTAAACGACTTTAAGGTGGGGTTTTGGGCTCCTTCTCTATTAAAAGGCGCTATTTGCTAGCTGTTTGCCTGGTATGCATGTTAAACTCGTGAAACCACATCTCACCATTAGTATTAGTGCGTTTTATGAAAGTGGAATCTGAATTTACACTTTGTAGCATGTTTTTAGTGACCTTTACGCGATTGAGTCTTTAAAAATAAAATCGGGTCTTCGGAATTAGTCGAGCGGCAATGCATGAATGCATCTCATGAATCAAGACAGTTCAGCGGATATCTCTCTCAAACTTAAATGATGATTTGGATTCACATTTTGCGCCTTATCGGTGCTGACTTTAGTTGAAGGCGTCGATGGCCGAATAGAGCGACGCACATCTTCCATCACATCTCGACTGCTTTTAAATTCACTGTACCACTCATATGCTATGCACATTCTGCAATTTCACCATAAGTCTTTTGTAACATAATCAGCAATTTGGCACACGAAATTCCATTTGTAGTACGAATTTTGAGACCAATTCTGTGTTCAATATTTGTATCCATTGTAAAACTTACAAAAAGAACTTATGATGAATTGACAAAATTGATCACTGTACATAAACTAAATGATAGATGGCGTTTAAACTTCGCCTCGGTATAAATTACATATAATGTACGGTCTGTATATAATGTATACCCACCATCAGGGTTAGAGATGGAATTATAATACGCAATTTTTAGCGGATTCTCGATGATGTTGGAGAGATATGACAAATATATCATTTCTATTGAGGACTCATGAATGGGAGGAGCTAACTTCTACTGTCAATAATTGTATTGTGCGATACAACGTTTAACAAGTGGTCAAATAATATATGAATCGGGCAAGCTAATGCTAAACTGTGGGCGGAAATGCTTTTTTTTTTTTGTCATATCCAGCATTTTCTTTACTAGGTACCAGAGCTTCAGTGTCATGGATCATTTATCAAATCAGTATCAGATAAATCGACGGGTCAAGAACATCTTCTTCCCATACAAAATGCATTGTCTTATCTCGTTTTACGATATTTTTCTAGTAGAAAATCTAATTTTGATTAAATTGTTGTTTGAACTTAACAATTAAATCGTAAAACCTGTACAAAAATTTCAATCAAGTGAAGTGATTTACATATTCTGCCACACATCGTCCTTTTGCGGTGGTTCAAAAGTGTACGAAGTGCTTGAAACTTATCTGAATTAACGCAAAACAAAAGAAGCTTAATTATAACTTGTAAATGTAATTATTACAACTTACTGACTTCTGCATAGTAATTTTAGAGAAACGATTGAATTTTGCCAAATTAGCTATTTTTTGCATCTGTTATTGTACATTTATTCTGTGCATTTTTTCATAAGTACGTAGCACATTAGTTGGATTTTCGAAACTACATAATTTCAACAATGGGGTTGGCTAATCGAATCGAATAAGTAAATGTGAATGAGGGAATCGAAAAAAATCATTCCCTCTAATTCTTCTACTATTCCCCCCAACAAAGTTGGATTTTGTTAATTGCATTCTATGTCAGAATTTTCATCATGCTCATGAGTTGGTCGAAGCGAACATATGCTAAGTAAACATCGGTGAAAAATAACGTGTTGTAAAGTTTTATTGTAATATGATAATTGGCAAAATGGTGCAAAAAACTACAACGTCATGAATATAACCAACAATAATATAATTGGTTTTCTTGCCCTCAAACAAAAATCTTCTGCGAGCAAAAAGTTGAAAAGCACAGAGAGTTGTTTTTACTTCATTTCGAAAATAACTTAAAGGCATGAATGCAATTAGCATTATTCTGCTTAACTGGAATTCGTTTCAAAAATTATGATAATAATTATAACTTTATCAGATAGCAAAAAAGGTGAAATGGACTGCGAGCTGGCCACATGTTATGGCTATAGTATGCTAAAATATTTTAAAACCATACATGAGAAGATTTTTCCACTGTTGGAGTCACCACATTTTTTTTTTTTTTTTTTTTGGTTAAAAACTGAGTAAGTCCTTATGAATTTTATCTGTCTACAGAATTTCCATAATATTGAGATGGTTCCTCTCTAATTCTACGGTGGTGTTTCGTTCATTTTGTTTTACTTTTGCTTTATATTCTTAAACAAATTATGCAAATAAGGATGCTTAGAGTAAACATTTGTTTAATTTTTAACTTGCTGCACCCTTATTCCTTCTAGACAAAAGATTTCCAGAGCTGCCAAGTCGTTATGCAATAGAAGCTAAAACGAAGTAGCTCTAATTAAATTACTTGAGTTGCACCTTAAGTTTTAAAGGAGATGTTGTTGAGTTCATTATTCAAAAAATGATGTATTTCGTTTCAATTTATTCATTCATTTATTCATGTTTAGCCACTTTTATATAAAGAAGTACGAATTTAAGTGCCGATTTGTAGTTGGCAATATATTTAGTTACTAAGTCTAGCTGTAAAATTAATCATTTATCGAGTGGGTAAAATCTGTGCTAAGATGCAATATTTCTTTATCATTTTGATGTCGTCGGAAGACAAAAAAGACAAAATTCTAACATGCCTAGGAGAAATATACGACCGCTGCTCCAACTATGGCTTCAAATTTGTTGAGAGAAATTTAATTTCATTTTCATTCTTGTTGAGATATTTGGATGATGAAATAGGTTATTACAATTTATTTGTTAAAAATTCAATACACGGTGATAATTTCTAGATATGAAAAGGAACAAACTTTTGCGGAGTTATTGAAAGAGATTAAAAAATGTGATTTTCTCTAGAAAGTGAGCGAAGTAGAAACATTATAAGAAAATCTGTCTATGACACTGTGAACTTTAACCTCCGGTCTCAGTTTTGAGATGTTCTCATCAATTTTTATACTTGGTTATTTACAATCAGTTTATCCTTACTTACATGCTTTAACTATGGTCGTGGGTAATGAAACATAGTTCACTGTTTCATGCAATTTATTTCTATTCCAAATTTAAGTGCCGATTTTGAGTTGGCAAAAGATTTAGTGACTAAATCAAATTTGTTGAGGGAAATTTAATTTCATTTTCATTCGCGGAACGAAGTGTATGAAATGCCTTTTGCGTGCTAAATATGTACTGATCTATGAATCTGTAAATTGTATGGGATTTACCATGGACGAAATGGATAATCATTACGTTATATTATAACTAACAACAATTTGAGCAACTGCAGTCTACGAATTTTGACGGTTCGTCAAATTGAACTAAGTTCAGTACATCTGCTACAAAGATATGAGGCAAATAATACTTATAGGGGTTAAATCGGTCATTTGCAGGTGTCAGAAGCGGAGTGATGATTTAGTCGATATTTCTCAGTGTTTTAAAAGTCAAAACAATCGACAGAAGTCCTGGCAATTGCAGCGTACTAATTAGAAATTACAGAGGAAATATTGAAATTCTTAAAATTGGTAATTTTCATGAGAGGCACATGAAAGTGTGTGGCAATGTCTTCCTTTTTCATTCACAGAATAAATGTTATACAACTCGTATCGCGTACTATTTTTGGCCGAATATAGCGTACTGAATGGGAAATATATACCTCAGAAGATATGGTTTAAATTGGTCATTTACTCGTTTATGGGAGAGATCAGAATAAGCATGACTAATCGGTTGATTTTTTAAAATTTTATCAAGTTTTATAAAACAATCTCGTGAACAATAACTTGCCTGCGAAGTAGAAGTTATAGGGGGAAAACGCAATTTCGAAGTGTAGATCAATTTGTATGGGATAATCAACATAGATGATTTATCATATCCCGCTACTATCTGGCAAATTATTATACTATACCAAATTTTATGAAGTTTTATAAGGATTTGTAACAGTTATGCAGTCTATCTGCTAGCTCTATGGACAGATATAGCTCAATCGGCTTAACACGTCAAACGATCAGAAGGTATTTGGTGCCAGAGTAAGCATTTTGTGAGCAATAGGAAACCCATACTTACAAACTCGAAAAATGACAGCATTTTCGCTATTGTCGTTTCATTTTCAAGATTTGGAAATTGAAATAAATCTGAGCACATGCTATTCACGGTGAGTGATGTGCAAAGTTGGGCATTATTCGTAAGCTGTCGTAGGTAATTATTATACACGGCTGTCGATATCTATCCAAGAAGGAAGCTCATTTCTCACGGGTAGAGTATAATAAGTATATTAGTTGTGTTCGTGGGTAATTGCCCAACATTGTTCGTCATTTCTCATAGGTAGTGTTTTAAACGAACGTTTCTCATTTCCAACGGTGATTTATGTGAGTTACTCATGGGAGGTTAATGCATACTCTGCTCGTCGCCTCATACGTCTCTGATAAAATTTTGATATACCTATATGTACATCTTCTTTCTTCCGGAGGCTGAATACGAAATAGACAGATGGTGAGCTTGGTATTACGATAATATCATTGTACTAAAACTTCTTTTCAATTAAGCTTTGCGAAAAGCGCAATATGATTTTGGGATCGAATTAACATAGCGACAAAATTGTATTGTTCCGATCGGACAAGATGCAAAATATTTGGATGATGAAGTTGGTTATTACAATTTATTTGTTAAAAATTCAATATACGGTAGTAATTTCTAGATATGAAAATAAACTCTTGCGTAGTTATTTACAGAGATTCAAAAAAAAAAAAGAATTTTCTCTAGAAAGCGTGCGAAGTTGATACATTATACGAAAAGCTGTCCATGATACTGTGAGCCCTAACCTCCAGCCACAGTTTTCAGATGTTTTCATCCCTTTGAGTACTTGTTGGTAATTTGAAATCAGCTTATCCCTACTGGAATGTTTTAGTTGTGGTCGTGGATAATGAAACATAGCTCACTGTTTCAAGCAATTTATTTGTATTTCAAACATTCTATTCATGAAAAATTTTTTACTAAAAGTTGAGGAAAATAATTTAAATAATAATAATGTAAAATTTTTGGAAAATTCACGTTATCTTGGAAAATTTAAAATTTTTTCCGGGATGTAAAAAAGTGCGCGAAATGGCATTTCCTACACGCATAACTGAAACAACGATATTATATATCATTAAGTAGGGCAAAAGAGCTAGGACCCAAAAAAAGCGTCTAAAGTTCCGAAAATCTTATGACCAAATGTGTTTCAGGACTCTCTAAGTCGACTGAACGATGGCTGACTGATAGACACAATAAATGCCATAAATCTAAATTTTTGTCAGATCATAAATGGATATTGTAAATAGGCTATATCTGCCAACCTTTTCCGGGATCTTCATACATAAAATAATAAATAATGATAAATAATAAATAAATTGGCCGATGTTTCGTATTTCAATATTTCCCCTGTAATTCCTAACCAGAAGACACTGCCAACCTGAATTTTTTGCTCACTGTATTGTTTATTAATGCATGATAGACTTTAAATAAAATTGACCGTATCCTTTTTGATACTTCCCTTACAAATTAAACATTTAAATCACATATTCTTTTGTTGATATTTTTATGTAGTTACTAGAAATTCAGTAATATTTAAGGGTTAGGTAAAATATGATATGAGAATGAAAATGGTCTGCATTTCTACATCTCTTCTGGTACTTCACATATAAATTGACCAAATTTCTGAAATTCAGTTTTTATTGTTGTACTTCCTAACTTGTACCCTGCTACAGCCTGGGTTTTTGGGAACTGCATTGATTTGTATTGTCTGACAAAATTTGAACAAAATCGTCCAATTAAATCATTCTGGTACTTCTCATATAAATTATTGATTTAATCCATATTATCTTACCTTTATACTCGTATATTCCATGGAATATCATAAAATTCAGTCAAATTTATCGGAAATCATGTAAAATTAGTATTTGTTAATGTACAAACTCACGACTTTTATTTCTTAAGTATTCTAATTCCTATGGCCAATTCCGTAGGGAAAAAGCTTTCACCTCAGCATTCTAGCAGTGACCTTTCTCCCAATGATCTTGTAACTTTGTGATGAAGAAATAAGTTGAGAAGTTAGTACTCAATCTGCAGCAGCTCGTGAAACATTCATTTTTGCATAATAAGGAAAGAGAACTCACTATTTACTACCCTAAACTCTTCTCCTAACTCCACTAAAGGCGCGCATCGTACAGATCTGAAATAACGATTTAACGGGTTACCCCGTCTTTTTTCTCTCCAATTTTTTCTGAATCTTAGAAAACGATTGCTGGTTACCACCCCCCAGCATATACAGTATTGATGAAAGAAACGGGGTGTGTTGCCACTCTTATTCGGGAACGTCAAATACAAATTGACTAATTTATCATATTATTGAATATCGGAAACTAATACGTAGTCTTCATTTCCCTAAACAGTCGTTGATTGGATCGAATTGTAAATAACGCCTCTCTTTCTGATACCCCTCATACAAATCACCCAAATTCACACATGTTATTCTATATTCACATTTTTCATTGTACACAATTTTGTACAGTTTCACCAGAATTAGGCTTTCGCTAAAATCAGCTCCTCTAGTGGTAAAAGGAAATTAGCGGATTTGTCAAAAGTCAATGGTTTTTCTTATAATTGCAATAATTATAAGTTTTAATAACTAAGTTGAATAGATTGTAATTTATTTTCTTTTTATTGTGTCTCAATTAATTTTTTATAAGAATCTAGCGATTTTCTGCGCTCTTTTTCACCAATGAAAATGGACGATAGGTGACGGTACGAGAGCGGCCCCAAAAATAGCCGACCTGACGCATAGATTGTGCAATCAGTTTGAAAAAAAATATTCTAGTAAAAAGTAGCAATTTTATAAAATATATGTTTGCACTTTCAAGATGCCATGTTGCCTAGTATTTTTATTTGAGCCATCAAAAGTACACGATTTTAGATAATTTCCAAATATGAAAAAAATTGTCACATCTAATTCAGTATTTCAATTTGAAAGAAATTCAGTATTTCAATTTCAACCCAACCAATATTAAAGACGAGCTAGATTTTACCTCGAAGGAGTCTGCTTCTTCGTTTTCGATTGTAAAATATTGGGTAGCAGAGTTTAAACGAGACCGTACGAGCTACCAAGATGAACACTCTAGTAGTAGTCGACCAATTGCGGTATTCCCACCAGACACGCTTAAGAAAATTCACAAAATAGTATTGGATGACCATCGGTGAGCTGAAGGTAAGTAAACTAGCTGAAATGATTTGCATTTCAAAAAGTTCTATGCATACATCGTATATTGACCGAAGATTTGAAGATGAGAAAGATGTGCACGCTTTCAATAGAGCAAAAACAGCGTCGTGAAGACATTTTCATAGAATGTTTGGCAATGTTTCACTGCAATAAAGTCGAATTTTTGCGTCAGTTTGTAACCATTGATGAGACATGGATCCACCACTTCAAACCTGAGACAAAGGAAATAGTGTGAAGTCAAAACAGTGGACTGGAGTGGGAGAATCGTGTCTAAAGAAGGTGGGGACGGTTCCAACTACAACCAATGTCAAATGGTCTGTTTTTTGGGATGCGTATGGAATTATTTTTGTTGATTATCTCCAGAAAGAAAAAAACCATCAACAGCGAATAGTATGCTAATTTATTGCAGCATTTAGGGGATGAAATTATGAAAAAAAGAAACTGTTGTTTCATCAACACCGTGCTTCAGTTCACATATCCACTACTGCAATACCAAAAATTAATGAGTTACTGTTCAAATATCATCATCACGCGCCTTATTCTATTTCTAAACTTATAAAAAGTGGCCCGGTGGTAAAAGATTTACCAACAATGAAGAAGTGAAGTCTAAGGTTGATAGACATTTTAAGGAGTTTCACAGTTCTTATTATAAACAGGTTGTAGAACGTATTGAATGTCGTTGTATCGAGCGACGCTGAATATAACGAGCTAAAAAGATTATGTTGAAAAATAAAGAAAATTGTTTCTAACTTTTTTTGTGTCTTTTTTCTTAGGTGGGCTAGTTTTGGGGCCGCCTTTGTATATTCAAATCAGCATAAACAATCGTCATAAAAGACGTAGCGTAGTTTGTAAGATCCTCATATGTCGTGTATTTGTAATAACACAAATATTCTATAACAAAAGTAGAATTGGTCCAAATAGAATAAATTTAAAAAATTATCTTTTGCTTGATTTTGAGCAATATTTGGGAAAATACATGTGTACAGCTATGTATGGTTGTAATGAAATAATTTTTGGAAAACTGCTTTACACGGCCTTCATTCATTCATATTCAGTACTACATCATTTTCTGAACTTATATGGTAATACTGGGATTTTTTAAGCCGTGATTGTCACAGTTTGAACCTGCTTTGCGTGGTGTTCATTTAGACAACTTTGCGAAAATATAATTATCATTGGGACACCTTGAAAACTGATCGACATCTGAAAATTTCTTTAAAATATAATACAAAAAAAAAAACTTTATAATATTTCCAAATTTTTAAGAAGAGAAGAAAACCCCTGAAAATTTCTTTGATCGTCTCAAAACTTTTCGGCATTTATCTATAAGTGTGATGGCAACATTGACATATTAGGCTTGCCTAAAGTTCGTTTTTTAAAGCCATTTATTTCACTTTCTTATCGGTTGCTTTCATTAAGGTGTCTGGACGCTTAAATTTTTTGTTAATTGTCTTGCAAATTAAGTCAAACCCACTTTCTCTCTGAACGCTCGTTCCACTCTCACGCTCTGTCGTAGACATCACATCCCCGGCCCCCTCATTGTACTTCTGTTTAGTGTAGCCATCCAAATGTTATTTTTTCATCGAAATTGTGATTTCTCCTGTCTGCTTTGGTTGTCGCCCTTAACGTTATTATCACTTGAAATGTATGCGGAAATTAAAAATAAACACAGATGTGAACATTTTCAGGAATTTGTCCTGCGAGTGTCTCGCACCAACTTTTTTTTCCAGTCGCTCATCCGTCGCAACAAACGTAGCAACAACAGCAACAATTGCCTGTGTAATACTCATAACAATGCGGGCCTCAAATGAATCATGTGGCTGTTATGACGGCATGTCAAAGTTGAAAGTATTTTCGCACAAAGTGGTCGAGTGGTTTGCGATACATTCTTGAATTTTGATGGATTTAGGAAACCAAATTTTTTTTCAGTAGCAGTCGCTTAAAAATTTAAACTATTAATAAACGACAACCAATACAGTGTGTGGTAAAAGGTGAATAATTTTTGTCGAGATCGTGAGAAGTTCACAAATATGATTTCAGAAAAGCAGTGATGAAATGCCGGAAGAAGATTGTGGACGTTTTGAATCGTAAATCGTATTGGCATTATTAGTTTAAAAATATTCGTTATTAGAATAAGTACTCCAAAGATAATTAAAAACTGGTTCTCGGTCCGTATTCCATATTATGTCTTCTATCGACTGATGTTTTGAAAAGAGAAAAAAGGCTGTCACAGCCCTATGTGGAGAATACGATGAATGTTTGACGATATTTGTTGAATTTTTGGCCATACATTCATTCATTCATTCAATTATTTATTTATTTATTTATTATTTCATGATAAGACTAAAATATTTGTATTAAATAATATATTTCCGATTTATCTCGGAAAAAGTAAAGTCAACAGAATTGTAAATCAAATTATAAAGTCTCATAGATCTATAAAGAGGTTTATTACAAGCATAGTAAGTGAAATCAATATCAATATAGAATGGGTAATAATACCACAATATATGTGGAAAGATGAAAGCTTATTGCGACCGTCGCTGTAGCTTTGAATTCCACACAATACGAGTGATATGTTTTATAAAATTGTCCTTATTTTTCTGTGTAGTCTCCGCCTTCAATATTTCTCACAGATTTGCAACAATTTTTTGATTTGCATTTATGTGTCAATCCGAACAATTAATAAATACAGAAATGATACCATGAAGAAATATTATGGAACAACTATCCATTTTTGATCTAAATGATTTCGTAGATAAAAGAAAACACATACTAGAATAAGAACAGATTTGGGTCGGGAAGCGAAAACAATTTAAGGAAAACTTTAAAATATTTTTTGAATTCTTTCAAAACCGATTAATATAGATCGTAGGCTCCAAATAAATGAAGTATATTCTCAATTTGTTCGTACAAACACTATATGTACATTTTTGTTAACGAAAGGATCAGAAAAATGTGCTGAATTTCTGCTTTTGAAGTACAATTAAGAACATAATTTTAAATCAAATAGTACACCTAAATTTTGAAATTGAAATAAACTTTTAAACTTACTGATTCAACACTAGATAAATCGATACAAGAATATTTCGACATCCATGAAAATGTCATTGGCATACACTTAGAAAAATTAAGAGGCAAATCGTAATTATTGTCCAAATCACAAGTCTATCCACATTTTCCTGCAACAAGTTAATATCATAAGCCGATCTAATGACAGCATATAAAAGATATGTTTATATGTTTATAGTGGACCCAAAGCACTCCCTTGGGGTAACAATAACAGTCAGAGTAAATTCTATATAAACAAAGAGATTATTGTCTATTTTTTAGGTAAGAACGAAACCAGCTCAGAATGCCAATTTTTTTTTAGCTTACAAATCAATAATTTATGCGGGACTTTATCGTAAGCATTAGAAAAGTCCGTATAGGCGGTATTGATCTGATATCCAATTTCAAAAGTATTAAAACAATTCCACGTAAAAATAGCTAAATTAGTATTATATATATATATTTAACTAAGTTAAGTAGGGGTATGCAAAAGATGTGAACATAAGGATACATTTGTTAAATAGATCATTTTTATTGGAGGCACCAAAAGCGGCGTGGTTAAGATGAAATCGGTTAATGGACTTAGTACCATCTTTTTGGGAGTCAAAAATTTTCTGCATCATGATTTTTCGCCCGGTGGCTATGTAGAAAACACCGACATCAATGTGGGTTGGATAGAAAATGATAACAAAATTTAGGATTCATAGGCTTGTTGGAAAACGAACGTGTGAAACTGATGTCGATGCATATATAGTCTCTTATTATTCTTGCCCAATATTTATAGTTGTCATAAATATCATAACGAGCTCGTATCGAACTGTACATTAAAATCTTATATTTAATAGCCTAATATTATATTTGAATCCCTCTAAAAACAAACTAGTAAAACAATTCGGCTGTTTGAAATATAAAACCGTGCACACATATATAAATACTTGCGTTTTTGACGGTAGAATTTTAGTTAACAAAAAAATATCCAGCAATAACGAATCTATAAAAGTGTTCAATCTATTAGCATGGTCTCAATCAAGTTTTTCCTCTTAATCGTAGTTATATTTTTATGAACGCACAATATTCTGTTATTGTTGTGTCGCTTCTAAATCACAGCTAATTATAAAATTTTTACAGACATATGTTTTATTTTATGCCAATTCTGTACTCCCGCCAATAAACTCCAGTGTTGTCTGAAGTAACCCCTGTAGTTAACTACCAGACATATGCTAGAGTAATCTATTTGTGTGAGTGTACATTTACACCCAATCATTCCTATGTATATACATTGAAACGTTGTATTGTGTGAATATTGTACCATTATGCGGGCGTTACATTGTCATATATCCATACTCAGCGCCCATTTGGAAGCTAACATTTGCACAGACTGCAAGACCCAGGTATTGCCTGTAACGACGAGACGGGTGATACATGTGCTTAAGCGGCAATCAGTTGGCTTTGCAAGTAGTGAACCCACCTTTAGTCTGCGGTACTACAACTGAGTTTAAACAATTTGAGTTTATTCACACACATATTCATACTGCAACAAATATGTATGTAATGTCATAAAATTATTAGGTGTGTTAGTGCATGAGGGTTAGTTGAGAGGATGATGAAAGGACAAAGACTCAGACTCAGAAGGTGTACGAGGCATATTCATAAATCACCGAATAGCACACATGCCGGGGTGTTTTAATGACAAAAAACGTGAGTTAATTAATTTCTACTTTCACGGCTTAGGTCGGCCAGGGAATGTGATTTATTATGGCGTGCCAATAAGAGATCTGGCGTGATTAATACAGCCGGTCAAGTACAAGCAGTTAGTAAAGGCGGTATAAGCTACGAAGGAAGCGTCTGTAAATATGAATGTAGTTATTATTATTGAATCAGTAAATTAGAAGATTTAATGAAACAAAATGTGACACCATAATTTGAATAGTGAATAATTTAGGGGTACCGAATAGTTATTCGGAAAATATTAGAAATATTTTGTTATATTTATGTTGTCAAACATACTGCAAAACGAAACAAATTTGCCTAATATCGTCCTTGAAGAAATTACTGAAAGTCTTTACGTTCAGTTGTATGTAGATCTTGTAGTTATATTTAAAGATAGAGAGAAAGCGAGAGAGAGAGTGAGAGAGAGACAGATCTAAATATTGTAAAAATCGTTACAGAAGTTAGTATCGACAGATGCTTGGCATAAATATGTCCTATATTGTGGGTCCAGTTCAAAATTGACCAAGCTGGTTAAGTTGAAAACCATAATAATTGACTCGATCTCATGAAAATGAGAATGCGAAAATATGATTTTCCGAAAATTGTAATATCTATTCGCTAACCGAAAGTGATACATGAAACAACCAACTCCAAAAAAAAAAAATCCGGGGAAAAGAGTTAAGGCATTATATGTAGTCTTAGCTCTTTTGCCCGGAAATTCGATACAAAAAAATAGTTTGTGATCCGCGCATTCGTCTGCTAATGAGCTGGTACAAAACCTACATTGTTTGGCCACAAGCATCATAGTTGAGTGAAATCAGTCCAATAGGAACTTGCCCATACAAAGAATCAATCGAGCTTTTGCAATAATGAACCTTTTTCAAATTTCTTTCCATTTATGAGAGTAATAAAAGGTCTATATGGTGATGTTAACAACTATCAGTCATAAGATTCTCAAATGTTTGATATACGAAATATACGAAATTCCACTTGAGGAAAGGAAAAAACTCGGTGTAACCGATTAAGATTATTTATGACATGCCCACTTGTCTGGCGGTAAGTCAGTACTTTGTCCAGGATGCTGCGGTTCGAAAGTGCCATAATTGAGTAAAATTGGTCCCGTGGGGGGAAAAAAACTTGATAGTACCAGGATCAAACAAAATTGCTAAAAACTGATTTTTTAGAATAAGCAAATTTTCATTTATTAAGAATTTTAGAATCCTATATATTAATTTATTAAAGATTGCATATACTTGCAATTTTTGATAGGAACACCAATTTACCGCTGGGTGCCTACATCATCCATGATATTGTGTAAGATGAATATCATGACAGTGGATGTATTAGCTACTGCGTGGCTAATCTACACGACAATAGGCCGCATCAACACCTCTCTGTTGGTACCTTACATTAAAATTTAAGTAATTTCTGTAACTTATAATTCCCCAATAAAATCTCAACAAATTTGATCTACTAATCACGTTCCTTTTTATACCTCCTATATAAACGACCGTTTAACCCAAATATTTCATATCTATCAAGTAGATGTAGAATTTGCTAAAATTTTGCTAAAAATGGTCTTCACCGCCTCGCTTCTTCTAGAACGTTCCATACAAATCGATTGACTTATCGAAATTTAATTTTCCTCCTGCCGTCCCTGTTGCAAAATTCATATATTTTGTCCAAAATTTGAACAAATGGCCAAATAACGACGCCGTTTATAGTATCCTAATTTAACCCATACATTCCTAGATTAACGCGTTTCATTCGATTACGCTAAATTTAATATAATCCTAATTTAACCCATACATTCCTAGATTAACGCGTTTCATTCGATTACGCTAAATTTAATATAACTAAGCACGACTCAAGCGTTTAGTAAAGTTAGTTTCGCGAATGAAAAATGACTACACTGCTATTTCGCCAAGGGTATTAACAACATAGATTGGTTTCTCTCAATTACTTATCTATTATTTCAAAGCGGAAGGTTTAAGGTCATAACTTTACTGCATTTATTGTGCCTCATTTTAGAGAATTTAAAAAAATAAAGATTTGCTTCCCCCATTCAGAACGCTTTTGCATCAAAGTAAAAGGACATTCAGTTAAGGTATATGTAAATCAGTTCAGCCAACTGAAATCTGTGTCTGGGTTATATCTTTCTTCTCCTTTTCTTTTAATTTGAACTTATCTACATTTGCTCTTCGCTATGGCGTATGATTAACGTCGATAAGTGATCGATAATTTGCATTAATTATACGCTTGCTTATTCTTAGGGCTATTCGCTCGCATTGTTATTTTTCTTATTTTTATACTACCTATTTGTTACATTTTATCCCCGTTCAGCATAGCATTGATATTTATCTCCGTTGGCATACATGTGATAGCATTTGTATGGCGAAACGGAAAGTTAAAAAACAAAAAATGCTGGCATTGTTGCAAAAATTGGGAATAGTATGTTCACATTAACCATAGGACACCATCGATTGGCGCAAGTAGTCGTGTACCTCAAACTAATGACAAAAATGTTGTTATTATTGAAACAACATCAAAACACTGCACACATTTTGCGGAATGAACTTTTTGGTTATCATCAGCTTTGCTCACAAGCTGATAATAAAAAAAGGCCAAAATTTTAGCGAATAAAGCTAAAAAACTTTTTTTCTCTCTGTATAAACTTACAGCGCTTATACTTACTTATAATTATCTGAAATTAAATTAGTTAATACTTAATTTGTACTTCAAAAATGTACTTTGTAATTTGAATTGCCAATCAATGTACAGGTCGTATTTAATCGTGAATTAATTTTATTTATGCTATAAAAGTTACTTGTTACCTATTGTGAATTGATTAATAAATTGTAAATAGATAAATCGTAAAGAGACAAGTTAAGTTAGTATGCCAAAGACGGCACTTCATAGCGAGTAGTCATTTTTACCCTCATCTCAAATTCTACATTAAAATTACTTATTATAACGTGGACAGAACTTCCGTTGTTCACCAATCATTTCATAAGAATTTATGGTAAGGTATAAACGCTATTCTCAAGGATATATCCACTATCTCTAATCCTTCGGGGATTAATCTCTTGTTTTTTATTCCTACCTAAATCCTAATACAACTTCTCGTTGTACGAGAGGTTGTAAGTATCTAAGGCTATACTCAATTTCTAGAGCTAACCCGCTACCGCAAAACAGGTGAAATCTGCCTTTACCAAAGATACAGTCCACATCCTAACAACCACAACTTCGCTTAAGATCGATTGGAATCCACGTCAACCACTATCATCAAACTCTCTCCAAATGCTAACACCAATCGACCCTTCCCTCCTTAGCACAAACGCTAACGTTTGTTCACTCTCTTTTAAAAAAAACTATTTAGTTTAAAAGTTAGTAAATGAGATCTATATCCATACTAAAGTTTCTTAAGATATACGTTTAAAATTTAAATAAACTCAAGAATTCATAAGAATAACTAAACAAATGTAGCCTTCACTAATCAGCATCATTTCCTTTATTTTGGATCCCTTACCTTTACCTTGAGACAGAATTTTAATCATTATTATTTGCTATTAAGTAAACCAGTTTATATGACCAGAGATCGTAATACCCCTTTTCTCAAGCGCAATTTATGGTTAGCATTGTTCACATCGGTCAACATATTTAAAGATCCGAACATAATAACACTACTGAAACGATATCTTTGAGCCAATAAATACTCTGATTCGTTATTCATACTGGATATGTTCTAACCATTAAAATAAAAAGTAACATTGCTTTGCTTGAAAGGTGCGTCACTGATTTAAATATATAGGTGTACATATATAAAGGGTGCCCCAACAAGAACGCAAGATTTAAATGACTGATGCAGCAATTGAATTGTTTCTTTAACTGTATGACATGTGGCGCCGTCTTGTTGAAACCACATGCCCTCCACATTCATTTCTTCAATTGTAGGCACGAAAAAACTGGTTATCATTTCACGATACCGAACACCATTGACTATTTGTGTTTGACATGCCTCATTTTCATGAAAAAAAGGTCCAATGATTCCTCCAGCCCAAAATCCACACCACACAGTGACACGTTGAGGATGCATTTGCTTCTCGTGAATCACTCGAGGACTTTCCTCACCTCAAATGCGACAATGCTGCATATTGACGAAACCATCAATATGGAAATGGGCCTCGTCACTGAAGATGATTTTATCGTAATTTCAAAAAACTTTCTCATTTTGTATGGGAGGTAAAAGAGGGGATCCCTTTAAATTCCCAGACGGCACTTTATCAAACCCATAGCATATATCAAATTTTATTGAATTTCATGCAAAATCATTTATATATAAATATAAAATTATTTTCTAAGGGGGCGACTGGAATAGGCAAGTTTATCTATTATACGCCGCCCATAGAAAACAATTCCAAGCGCTTCGATCTTCTGCGCTTCTCCTCTAATTCGCCACACAAAGTTTCAATAGTATTTCAAAAGCCTGGTCCTTCAAACGGATTTTTAGCCGCCCACTTCGGCGCCGTCTATCGAGTTCATTGTCGAAAACTTTCCAAGCCGGAGCATTTGGGTCCATCCGCACAACATGACTCAGCCAACGCAATCGCTGTATATTAATGCGGTTGGCCACGTCGATGTCGGCACGTAGCTCATACAGATCATTGTTCATGCGACGCTGATACTCTACGTTAACGATGATGGGTCCATATATTTTCCGGAGTATTTTCCTCTCGAAAACTGCCAGTATTGATTCATCTCAATATATATATCTCAATCGTTTTGTTTACAGCAGAACCAAGGTGAATGAATTCTTCCACTACTTCAAAATTATAGCTGTCAGTGTTCACACAGCGTTCCGAACGAGTAGACTCTTTGTTCATTGAAACCAATAACTTTTTTTGTCCTCGTTTACCACCAAACCCATTTTCGCTGCATGTTTATCGATGCTTGACAAAACTGCAGTAACATCTCGCAGTTTTCGACCAATAATGCCTATGTCATCTGCATATGTGAGTAACATATCTTGAAGAGGTCGAACGATAGACTATCGGCCTGGCTAATTCCTCGTTTGGAGTTAGAAGGCTAGCTAAGATCTTTGCCTATCTTTACTGAAGACTTAGTGCCAGTCTGTATCACCCTGCAAAGACATATAAGCTTCGTAGGAATTCCAAACTCTTACATGGCCTCATACAGTGTTTGCCATATCGGGCTATCGAAGGCAACCTTATAATCGACGAAAAGATGGTACATGTCGATCCATTTTTATTGGGTGTTCTCGAGAATTTGTCGTAGTGTGAACATCTGGTCAGTTGTTGATTTACCAGATCTAAAGCCACACTGATAAGGTTTTTAAAAATTTTGTCAAAAATTTACACGGGAAAAACTGCATTTCGGAAAATCTATCAACTAGTATGGCAGGCGCCAAAATGAATGGACAAATATAGTCCATTTTCAATTCCCGACTATGACCTGGCACGACCATTCCAAAGTTTAGAAAGATTTATAAAGACTTACGGTAATTATATTGTCTATCAGCCAGCCAAACAAACTGACGGACATAGCTCAATCTATTCAGAAAACCCTGAAATGCATTTCATCGAAAGATACTTGGTATGCCTCCTTTATATGCCTACTTCTGGGTGTTGCATTGTTGCCGCATCAAATGATATAAATCTGACTTATTCGGGAGAATGTATGAAAATGTAGTAATGAAAATGAAGTGTATAAAATACAAAGTGTATTCTTTGAGTCGATTGAATGATCGAGCAACGTTAAATGTACCTGCAACACAAATTGACGATTTCTTGGTATTCTTTTTTCCCGGTAACTCCCAATTTGTTGATTTCAGTTATCACAATTTCTAGGCATTATATGACGTCGTAACGTTTAACAAAGTTTTATAATACGCCGCTTCATGTGTCTAAAAATGACCGATTTTACTTTCATTTTCTTATTATTACACCATCAGAATTCCTGTTTATGTTATAAAGCAGGGACGAACCCTGTAGTCGCCAAAATTACTTCTAACTGATGGCCTTAAACATTATTTAGAATTCGATTTTTTCTCCTCTAAAAATCGAAAACTGTGTATTTTCAAAAACAAAATTTTTTTTATACAAAAAAAAAAAATAATAATAACAATAATAACAATAATAATAATAATATTCTTTTTTCTAACCATTTCTTTCTTCCTCAGGTGCATAGTTTGAACTAGGATTCGGTCACATCGCTTTCGGTCATTAATGTGGTTTATCATCATTGCCAATCTGGTAACAAAAAGATTTTACATCTATTTCATTAAAATTTATAAGACTGGAGCATAGAAACGATGCAGTTGTAACATTGCGTGTTACAAACTTAATACTATATAATCACTATTGGGCTATGAAATGCTTAATGATTATGTATAAATAAAATTAAAATTGAAAATTGAAATTGAATAAATCACAAACAATATTCGAGGCATTCCAATGTTCGAAACAGACAATTAAAATTGTGTTGTCAAATAGGTTTTGCTGGGCTGCCATATTGAAATATTCAAAGTTCACAATTTTTTTGAATAGATAACATTCAATTGTCAGTTTAGACGCCGGTTCTCCAATTCACGTAGTAGCAACGCCAAACAGAAAAATCGCACTTGTATATCGACGTCAGAGACACAACAACAAATGTTGTTACCCACTCATCCCACCACTACATAACGAACTTTTATTACTTGTAAGTTGTATCGTTATTATTACATTTTTACTGAGAGCGGCAGTGTTAAATAAAATGATGAAACGGAGCAAAAGTAAAATGCCTCTTTTACTCTGTTTATACTTTGCAGGATTAACAGGATACAGAATGTGATGAAGGCTCCATTTGTGAAATGTTCGCCAGTGCTTAAAGACACTCTCGGGTCAGAAAATCTTTGTGTGCATCCAAATGGATTTGACATTGTTAATATGGGGCCTACTTATAAATAAACAACATGTAAACAAATGTCAGTGATGGAGCGAATTTTAGCTTTTGGAAGGATATTCGTTAAATGCATACAAACTGCTATAAATGTTTTAGAAAAGCAAGGATAGCTATATTAAATTCATAATTTCGCATTTATTATGCAATATTTCCTATGTGCTTCAAATGTATCTGCATAGATTTCTCCTCTATTGGATAATAAAATGTGAATTCTAACAGAGTACCTCCTTTTTGTGTTTGTTTTTTCAAGAGAGTATCATAAGCCCCGCCTCTGGTGTGCATTTATATGTTTCGAAAGCGCCAATGCTAGTGATTGTTTTCCTTGAGGAGTAACTCAATTCGTTGTGAATGTATTTGTAGTTGTGTGAAATTCTGCACGAAATTTTCAGCTGCAATGGTATTAGTTGCTTAGGTATGCTGTAGAGGAATGTTTGGGAAATTTCCTTGCATATACTTTTAACGTATTTTCTTTTGTTGGCAACGGTTATGGTTAGTTTTTGCAGAGCACTTTGCAGCTAACATCGCCTATCTAATTT
This sequence comes from Philornis downsi, assembly GCA_019455685.1. Taxonomy (NCBI): domain Eukaryota; kingdom Metazoa; phylum Arthropoda; class Insecta; order Diptera; family Muscidae; genus Philornis; species Philornis downsi. Next base: position 4,759,719 of record JAHXMU010000118.1, on the reverse strand, counting down.
CTATACAGTTTATTTCAAATTTTGAATGCAGAAGGAATTAGATGAGTTTAATAACGCAATATATAAGGTTATCTATTTAGTGGTTTTCACTATTTATTTAGTGACGAATATGGATCGCTAAAGAACCGAAGAACGTGCTAATAAAGGATAAAACTTACTACAAACGTGGTGGTTCAAACCCGGATACTTTTCGTGCATTACATGACGGTTATAGCCGTCATAATCGACCTATTGTGCAAGGACATGGCAAGAGTATAAAGAAATGTGAAGACTCTGAAAATGTTAGACATGTGGTCAGGTCTATGTATCATCGCAATGTACGCACTGCCGAAAATATCGCTTCTGCTAGTGAAAGTATGGAGAATAATCCGAATTTCATTTCAGAATGCTATAAACGTATGAAAACTGACCTCTTTAGACCTGCATTTGAAGATTATGAACTGGACGATATGTGGTTCCGAGAAGAAAACGGCGCCACGACCATTAAACATGACCAAGTTTGGCTTATTTCTATACAGTCTATTTCTGTACAGTTTCCAGAAAGAGTAATTTCACGTTTTGGCGACGTCAATTGGCCACCAAGGTCATGCGATTTGACGCCGTTAGACTCATTCTTGTTTGGCTACGTCAAAGAACGTGTTTGCACGGATAATCCCCAAACGTTGGAGTAGTTGAAAACCAACATTCGTCAAGTTATACCCGATATACCGCCCGAAATGTGCAAAATAGTAGTCGAAAACTACCTCAAAAAGATTCAATGCTGCAAACAAGTCAGAGGCGGTTATTTAAATGACATTATATTTCGTTAATAGTGGCAAAGTTCAAATATTACAATATAATGAAATAAAAGTTTCATCGAAATTATAGTTTTATTTGTGTTTTATTTAACTTTACTTTTGAAACTGAAAAATCGAAAACAATTTCAGTTAACTTAATTGATACTTTCATTCGAGGTCATTTGCGTCGGCGCAAAAGTGTGAAGTGCGTCAGAAATTGGGTGGTGGTGTTTTTTTTTTATCAAAAATTAAATTATTTAAGGTAATAAAAATTATAACTTTGAAGTCTTCTGCTCAGAATTAAGTAGGAATTTTTGGAGATTTTAGCAAACTGAAATAAATTGTTGCAGTTTACGAAATAAGCAATTAGAAAGTCACAATTTGACGAAGCGGTCAATTTATTCGGAAAGTATTAGCAGAGTTAAATTTCTCAATCGAGTACAACTTCTTCAAAGGTATGGAGCTAAGAATATAAGGGGAGTTTTCAAATGGACGTTTTCTCTTAGTTATACCAGCCATAATAAATCAATGGCTAAACAAACAAATAACTGCGTCACTCGAGAAATAACAGAGAAAAATCGAGTCTCCGAAAATCCGATACCTTGTATGGAATGTACGAGAAGGAACATGACACTGCTCTCCATTTCCGTCCTTAAACTACACTTTAGTAAACTTCATATGTGTACCAAATTTGATAGCTGTTTTGCTATGGAATAAAGAATATGAATCTAAAAATACAAGGGTTATTTTGGTTACTCGAGTGCGAGACACCAGAAGATGCAGGCTGATGGTTTATAAAATGCCTAGTGGATGCCCAGGATTAACAGTATTCTATACAAATCTGTAAATATTCGACAATATAGCCTGTTTGAGAAGCATTAATTTTACATGAAAGCAAAAAATCGTGTAACGTTTTTTACGTACATACTTGAATGGATATTAATGGCTGAAATTGATGAACAATGATGTAGAAAGAGTACTATTGGTTTTTATAAAATTGCTTAACAAAGAAATAAGTTTCTTTATGAAAAGAAAATTGGAAGAAAAAATTAAAAGTAAGAGCCATCCAATTAAAACAAAATTTCACTTCTTATTATATACTTTATATGAAATTACTTATAACTATCTGCATAGTCTCTTATCCTAGACTTTTAATTTAATATGACGTGTCAAACGAATTTCGTACATTCGAAACATACAAAAATTAAAGAGTCGTTCTATTCACACAACAAAAAAAGAGAAATTTTGTAGACTAAAAATTTGTAGTCAAAAAAAAAAAAAAATAAAAAGAGAAAATTTGTAGACTAATTCGATCTCCCTCAAGCTCAAAGCATCTTCAGCAGATATAATTATTTCTGCCAAAAATAATATGAACAATAGTTGAGATTGTTGAATTCAAATAAATTCATTTGTCGAAAAAATTGCAAAATCTTCCATATATTTTCAGCTCTGATAACAAAAGTAGCTTTCTTGAGTTTTATGAAATTAAATTTGGAAAAAATTAATTTGATTGCGTCTGTATATTTTGATCTAGAAGTACTGGGAGAGCTCCAATTATATATACAGAAGAATTTGCTGTCAAAAGTTGTATTTATAACAAAGCCAGTATAGAAATTTCAGTCAGGTTAGACATACCGTCAACCAACATGATTTTGCGTCGCTTCAAAAATGTACGGGATGACAGAATGTATATGAAGAATCCTTAAATTCTTTAGCAAATACTTGATCAATTTTTCTCTGGGTTCACAGGGAATTGTATGGTAGTAAAAAAGAACCTAGGCTTCTATAGCTTACCGATTAATTTTTAATCGAAAGATGAAAAATTTAATTTTGAAAAATCTGTCAGTTGGTATAAGAAATACAAGATGGAGTGAGACAATCTTGTCCATTTTAATTATAGGACTTTAATTTTGAAAACGCTTATCGTGTACAAAATCTGACTAAATTTAGTGTAATTGTGTAAGAGATATGAATTTAAGAATATTTGGACCAAATGTGCGATTTGTATGGGAGCTATCAAGAGGGATGTCCAAATTTTCAAGTAAGTTTTCGCTGTAAAGAAAAGTAATGGAAAAAAAATTTAAGCCATCCAAGTCTACGATTGTGGAGATAAAGTGAAAAACCCAAATTTCTAAAATTCGATGAATTTGTGTGGGAGGTACCAGAATGGCTGAGTCATTATAGCTCCCTGGCTATGATCTGGCAAAATGTTAGGCAGTGCTAATTTTCACATATTTACCTTCTTCGGGATATTAAATTTTTGCCGTATCAAATAATATATACCTTGATTCCTGAAAGTATTAGGTGCACAACTAAGTTCCCGCTGTTAGCCAATAGATGGCGCCAGCTGCGAGTATTAGTTGGTCATGAGCCAAGCTTAGACATATGGTAAATGTTTAATATTTATCATCTCTAAAGGCAGGGCTCCCGTTTATTCCAACTTCTAAATTAATTGCATTTTTATCGATTTTATCGTTTTTTTCTTTTAAATGGGTTCATATTTTTAATTAAGTCCGGTATATACATAAGAACCTTAATCATAATTAATTTCAATTTAAACACTTAATAATAAAAGGATGTTCGAAATATCGACTTTAATAATATACGCAAACGAAAGTTTTATTTAAATTCCACCAATTACTGTATAACATATTTGACAGTTAAATTGTGCTACACTGCATTGACTGCTGCTGTGACTACAAATATAATTGCTGCGGTTAAAGCAGTCGAAAGCTGTTATTCTCAAAACAACTACTGCTGTCTGCCTTGGGCAAGCGCTGAAGACTCTTTCAATTTTCAATTAATTTCGCAGTGTTAGTTAAAAGATTAGTACAAAAATGGGTAATTTAGTAATTTTAAACCCTGACAAACTTCAAACTACTCGCCAACAACGTGAATAAACAGTAATGTAAAACTCTCAGAAATTTCTATAACCTGCGCGTAATTGAGCACATTTTGTGAGAGTTAAGATTTTTGCAGAATTCTCTGCATGAACTCATCTGTCTCCAATGACAACATGTGGAATGTTCGAATGAATACAAGAGTCAGAGGAACAATTGGATTCTTTAACATATCCACTACTTGGTAGAACAATAAAGACATCTCAAGAGAATAGTTGACTGAGATGCTGGTTTGGTTTGGATTTTTTACATTCCATTGCAAATGTAACTCTCATGTGCATGAAAATCTTGTGAAAATTAACATATCAAAAAAAAAAAAAATACTTGAACCATGGTAAGGAGAGCGTTTAACCATGAAACTACTCATCATAATACTAACATGAATGAAAAAGCAGCCACAACGACAATGTCTTTCTGCATGTGGTAATTGCGGAAAATGGGAGACAAAATTCCTTTTTCTACTGAAGAGGCGGTATTTGGCAGCTTACTGGTTGCAGTCATGTACCTCGATTCACATACATATGTATATGAAATATCTTCATTTGATTCGATTTCACGATTTCTAGTTGCAGCCAATCTTGCAGTTGTTGTAAGGAATTGTTTCAGTTGATTTACATTAGATATTAAACGTTGTGAATGTGCTCATAAACAGTGATGGGAAAAATGAAGCAGTCATATGAATGAGTCGATCGAATCTCATATGTAATAAATTGTACAAATAGTGGAATTTTCAAAGAGATGTCAATCTTTAATTAAGTCTCCCTGCCTATAAATTGAAAAATGAAAAAATATGAAATATACTTATCGATAAAGATTTCAAAGATTTCAAAGATTTCGAAAAATTTTATGCACAATAAGGGTATTAAAGGTACCCATGGCAAAATGGCCTATGATACATTGCTCTAAATATCTAAAATTCGAAATAGCCATTTTGTAAACGAAATCTTAACTTTCTTTATCGTCATATTGTGGATAAGAAATGGATTCAAACATTATCCCAATGGTATTAAACCCAATCAAAGATGGTAATATGACGAATTTATGTGCAATTTATGTAAAATCTTTTGTACAATTTGAATAAAAGTTGTCCAAATTGTTGATTTGCTGCTAAGGTTCGTATCCTGAGAAGTACGCATTCCCCACCGGTCTTTTTGAGAATGTTGAGAGAGACAAAATAGACTTTCAAAAAGCTGAAAACGATAAATATGGCTCCTGTCATACTTAAAATGCTCGTAATCCGATACACAGCTCCCTTGGAAGAGCTGAGGGCTCCTGATTCTTTCAAAATTAACTATGTATGCGGCCATAAAATATAGTTTATCTTCATGTATAACTATAAACACCATTTATAATACGGACAGATAACTTATGAGCAGACTCGTGAAATGTTCCATGTTTACTGCTCTTAGGTCTTCCTGAATGAACTAAGAAACCCACTTGATGCTATGGCTCGCCTGTGGCAGCCAATGCAAACCTTACCTGTTGCATATGCCAAAATCAGCTTCAAGGAAAAGGAAAAAAGAATTACGTGCTTTTTCATATTTGCTCCATTTCAAAAATTTGTTTTTTTTCCAGAATTAAGAAGTAATGTGAAAGAGCTAAAAGTAAATTTTCAAATTTGATTCAAATATACGCTTTTTGAAAGCTTTCATCGTCGTCAAAACGTGAAATTATGCTTTTTGGAAACATCTCATGCAATAAACCCAAAATTGGTCGTGTTGTTTGGATTGTGTCATCTCCTTTTTGTACATTAAAATGTTCTTTTTTTTGTAAATTTTTGACCATAATGTGGTTACTTAACTCCATTGTGTAATAAATTTAACTGAATTCTGAATTGTAACATATAAAATTTACTGTTGTCGGAAGTTCTGTAATGAGAAAATATTACTGACAAATCAAATCTCAACTGATTGTTTGAGTAAACCTCCTTTGAATTGGCACTAATACTAATTCTCATATTTTATTTGCCGCCACTTGTAATTTCTTAACGATCAGTTTGATTGCATATAATTTCGCATGACAATTCTCAGTTCTCTGGTAGAAATCAACTGTGAAATTGGTCCTCCTAAAGATCATCGTCATTGGATAACTCACAATACAGTCCAACATTTTAGTTCCACAACTACAACGAGAGAGGTATCATATTGATTAGAGGATTCCCCGCTACTCCTCTTGCCATCATATTAATCATTTCTATCAATCTATCACCACCTATGTATGTAAAAAATGCTTCGTAAAGTTTTGAAAAATCCATTGAATAAGCACGCATTTTCTGGTAATTCCCATCCAAGTTATATATGTTTACCCACTTCTTCCCAGATTCATATCTTTTATGCAATTGCACTAAATTCAATATAATTTACCACTATCAGGCATTTAGAAAACATTGTTTTGAGAACGCAAATTATAGAATGTAATGACCCACCTTGTCCGCTCTGACACTTCTCATAATTTTTCCATCAACGCAAAATGAAGTTGGGTTAAGGTATATATAAGTCAGTTTATCTGACTGAAATTTCTATACAAGTTTGTGTGTGAAAAACAAACTATCAAAGGATTTTGAAATCCCAACGCAGATACCCATGTGATGGAACCGCCTTGTTAGAAAACAAGTATTGTAGAATAATCTTTATATATATAATTCTACTGTACGGGCGTTGTCACTGAACTCCTCCTAAACGGCTGGACCGCTTTGCATAAATTTTTGTATATGCGTCTGGGTGGTGCCCTGGATGGTTTAGATTTACAATTCGGTCCAATTGGACAAAGGGGCGTGGTACCTCCCATACAAACAAAAAATTAAAAATCAATTATTTCTGCTCCTGCTTACGGTATTTGAACAAAATTTGGTGCGTAGGTTTGGTGTACATATCTTCAGTGCTACTGTAAATATGGCCGGGATTGGACAATGGGGCGTGGTACCTCCCATACAAACCATAAATTAAATATCCAATATTTCTGCTCCTGTTTACGGTATTTGAACAAAATTTGGTACATCGGTTTGGTGTACATATCTTAAGTGCTGCAGCAAATATGGGCGGGATTGGACAATGGGGAGTGGTACCTCCTATACAAACCACAAATTAAAAAGCAATTATTTCTGCTCCTGCTAACGGTATTTAAACAGAATTTTGTATTTCGGTTGAGTGAACATATTTTAAGTTCTTCTGCAAATATATGCGTTTCTTATTATAATAGACCGATTGGCATGAAACATTTTCAATAAAAATAAAATTTGAAGGCAAAGCAACGTTTGCCGGGTCGGCTAGTTTCTAATAAATTCTCATTAAATTAGGCTTTTATCGGTATAATACAATCAAGGTGAACATCAATTTTGCAACTCGTAACAGCACTTATGAAATAATTTCATCAATTATTTTTAGCCAAAATATAGATCGACTCCAAAACGTCAAAATATACAGTACTCCAACATTTATTAAAACTACTTCCATACCTTTGTCAGCACATTAATTATACTATTCTAGAAATTATCCCGATATATCACCAATTAAAAGGGGCAGTAAGTATTTTATGTTAAAAAAAAAATCCTTGAATTGAATTTTTTTGCAAGTAGTATCACCAAATATAATTGTTGTCGAAGTCATATTCATCACGCAAATGCTTTATGGAAACATATTCGATTTACGGTATAAAATCATATATTCATTACAAAAGCTTGAAAACAATATGTATAAAACCAATTCGCTTGAGACTTCACCTTTGCTTATATGAAAACTTCAAATTTCCAAAAAAAAAAATTTTTAAAGGAATTTTTGCATTAAAAATAATGTTTACAGTGTTAAAGGTTTCATATTGAAAGATTTCGTATCCTGATACCTCCCATAGAAATTGACCGATTTATGGATAGTGAATTTTCCGCCATAAATCTTGACTAGTAGACCGCAGCTTCCCCTTTTCAATTTCAAAACGTTTAAAAAAATCGGCTGATTAACCACTCCTCTTTTGGTACCTCTCACACAATTTACCTAATTTGAGCCGTGTATTCTAGATTCACTTGAGTATACTGTTTCCTGTGTTTAAAAAAGGTGATCCAAGTGTCTGTAAAAACTATTGCGGTATTAGTCTTTTGCCTATTGCCTATAAGGTCCTGTCGAGTGTGATCTGTAAAAGATTAAAGCCGATTCTAACTGACTTGATTGGACATTATTAGTGTGGCTCTAGATCTGGTAAATCAACAATTTACCAAACAATTCGCGCTACGACAAATTCTGGAAAAGACCCCAGAATAACAGATCAACACGTACCATCTTTTCGTCGATTATAAAGCTGCCTTCCGTAGCCCGATATGGCAAAAACTGTATGAGTCCATGTCCGAGTTTGGAATTCCTACGAAGCTTATATGTCTTTGTAGGATGACGCTGACTGATACGAAGTCTTCAATAAAGATAGGCAAAGATCTTAGTGAGCCTTGTTACACCTAACAAAAATTTAGGACGACAGTCTATCGTGCGACCTCTACAACACACTGTTGGAGATAATTATGAGAAAATCTGCAGTTAAAACGACTAGTACCATCTTTAATAAAAGCCATATGTTATTCTCATATACAGATGACATAGACGTTATTGGCAGAAAACTGCGAGATGTTACTGCAGCCTTCTCAAGCATCGAGAAGAAAGCAGCAAAAATGGGTCTAGTAGTAAACTAGGACAAAACAAACTTATTGGTTTCAACGAACAAAGAGTCCACTCGTTTGGGACGTTGTGTGAACTTTGACAACTATATTTTTGAAGTGGTGGAAGAATTCATCTACCTCGGTTCCGCTGTAAACAAAACGAATGATGTCAGCATGGAGATGAAGAAAAGAGAATATTGCTTACTAACAGATATCACTATGGGCTAAGCAAGCGATTCAATGATAAAGCCTTCTGTCGACAAACAAAAATCCGACTCTACCTGACGTTGGTTCAACCTGCTTGTTATATGGGGCAGAATACGGGGTTATAACGCCAGATGATGAATAAGTACTGGCAATTTTTGAGAGGAAACTAGTTCGAAAAATTTATGGACCAATCATAGTTAACGGAGAGTATCGGCATCGCATGAACAATAAGGTGTATGAGCTATATGTCGACATTGAAGTGGCCAAACGCATTAATATACAGCGATTGCGTTGGCTGGGTCATGTTGTGCGGATGGAACCAAATGTTCCGGCACGGAAAGTTTTCCACTACGAACTCAATGGATGGCGCAGAAGCGGGCGACTAAAACTGCGTTGGAAGAACCAGGCTTTTTAAATACTATTGAAACTTTGTGTGACGAATTGCAGGAGAAGCGCAGAAGATCGAAGCGCTTAAAATTAGTTTCTACGGGCGGCGCATAATAGATAAGGATGTCTGTTCCAGTCACCACTTAAGAAGAAAAAGAAGATTCTATATTCATACCTTTCAACAGTACTAAATATGACCAGAAAATAAAAATACGCTACTCTGCCGTATCCCTTAGGGTACTGCACATACAAAATGGCAGATCTAACATATAGCAGTTGTACATTTATAAATTCTAAATGAGCAGCTTTAAATAGTTATAATTTTACTTCTTTTATTACGCTTTGCTTCTAAGTATTTTTTGGTATTATTGGTGTATATCGTCTCTTGTGGCACTCCCCACACTTTAGTGTGACGAATTTTTTAGGATTTTTCGTCACTTCAAAATTAATCATGAAACAAAATTTCTTTAATGTTTTTCTGAAATTATTTCGCTTCTTAGCTTCAAAGTTGAAGTAATTCCTATTTCTTCAATGTACGAATGAAGACCAAATTGGTCCATTTATACTAATATTTGGAAGATTGAAATCGATAGCACTACTATTTGCTTATATTACTTGTAAAGAATTGAATAATTGCTTTGGATATTTTAATAAATCCATTTATTTGACCTCCACTGTATGTCAGAGAGCGCGAATCTGTAATATAAATATAAATGTGCGGGTGTGTGGGTGCCAGTATAGGAGGGATACACTAATGTCAACATTATGCAGCATTCAAGTATTGCACTTTATACCCATTGTAGCGTTTTTTGTTTCATCTTCTTATATTTTATGCCGGAGGGGTATGCCTATTTACACTGGGGTTACTTGGTTGGTGTAGTTGGTGACTGTGGATATCTGCAAGTGTATGGGATAACTGCCTAAGTGCCGTTGTCTGTGAGTTCTGCACACTCTGGCTGTGTGTTGGTGTCAGTGTGAAGGATAAGTGGTGATTGTGGTATCCTTGCGTCCAACGCATAACCAGTTATCATTCAATTTGGTGTTAGTGTTAAACCGGCAATTCAAGGCGGTGTTTTCTTTAAAAAATTAAGCACGCGCTTAGTGAGCAAAAGGGACAAATTCCGTAACTGATATTTCCATAAAAATTGCGTAAAATTTCGATAAATAAAAATTAATGAAAACTCATTCATTCATTATTGAAGACAAACTTGCGCATCAAGTGTTTCTCGAGGTATTTACTAACACAGTCATCCTTGATTTGAAATGAGAAAGTGAGGCACAAATTTCGATACAAATTGTTGTTATTTCCGCAAATGGTGAGAATGAGAGTGTGAGTACTGCAATCGGTGCATTCCTGTCTAGGTTCAAGTGCAATCGGTGTCATTGTTTACGTTACGTCCTATATTTGTCTTATGGAAAAGAGAGTGAGCGTAATGTTTTGCACTTGAGTTAATTGAGGAAACACAAATTTTAACAAATAACGTTTACCGTCGCAAAATGTGTCAGTGCGTGAGAGCAAAAAGTGGAGCGCATGTGTAGCATAAAATTATTTGTGTCCTAAATTTCAAAATGTAACCATATACCGGAAAATTAGTGATGGTCTGGAACGACTCTAAACTTTCATTGTTCAATCGAAATTAAAGAATTTTTTTTTTATTCTGTTTACTAAGAAATTTTGTAAATATTTCTTTTATAGCCTTAAGGTGAAAATAGATTAAAAAAATATATATATTTTAAATGAAAATGTAGTTAATCTGCAACCGACAATAATATGACAGTCATATTAGCAATGATTTTGCTGATTGCGATGATTTTAGTGTCTCAAATGGAAAATCTGCATAAAGTGAACTAATTTCTCATATATTTTGAGAACCCAAATAATTCAGAGACATTTCTAAATACTGTAATTGTATGGAATTAACCGTGTTCGGTACGCTTAAATGTTAATCTTTTGTTATATCTACACGAATATGTTATACATATATTACAAATATTAACAATTAAAGTCAAAAATACGAGAAAAACACGAGATGACAAATTGTGGTTGTTAAAAAGAGTATTTAATTAATATATTGCTAACTCACGGATAACATTTTATTTAATTAAATGTGCTTTGATTTTTATTCTTTTTTCTGACGACGAAGTATAACTCATAATGTTCTAATAAGACCAACTACCGACGCAAATTTTAATTAATTTAAACAAATGTACTAAGTTTTCTTAGAGGATGTGAACTTAATTCCCTTTTTTTTTCTTTTTTGCTAACATTAGAAAACATAATTGAGCGACGTAAAATCAGTTGCCAACACAAATCCAGAAATACCAAAATATGGAAATGTAAACGCATTAGATTTTATAACAAATTTCGGTCGAAATTTAAAAAATTTTTGAAAAATGAATGCGTCTGTCAGTTTCTTTAGAAGACATGTTGTTTTTAGTTCAGCAAGAATACTTCGGTATTTTCATGATAAAATATATTTAAGATGAGCACCTTATCAGGCCACTGCATCCTAGTGTTGGGGCTGCCAACGACCACTAGGCTGGTGAGTTAAGTTTCAGTAACAGATGTTATCTACTGGCCTAAGACTCAGCGGTGTTAGCATGCCATTTAGTTTTCTCAACTAGTCGCCTTCTCACTTTAGCTACCATCAAACGGATGTCTGATGGCATTACCAGGGCATACTTGCCTGAACGTCGGAAGTAGTGAGCTGCTGGAGAAATTCTGCAGAGGGGTCTGGTTACTCCCAAGTGAATAACAATTAGAGGGCCCATATTAGGAATTTCCCCATTCCCCCATCAAAAATACGGTCAACCTAAAATAAAAATCGTATACAGTGTGAAAAGGTCTCATTTATATATTGGAATAATATCACATCAATGATAAGTCAAAATCTATTGAATATATTTTAGATTTCCAAGCAACGTTATCAATATATGGATTTAATAGTCACTATATTGGAAGTGCAATTACAAAGTTAATTTATATTACAGACACCTTGTGATTTCAAAAACATTTGCCTCCTTATAAAATTGTAAAATGGTTTAGGTTGCCTTATAATTGTAATTAATTAATTTTGTTGTGATTTCAAAAACATTTGCCTCCTTATAAAATTGTAAAATGGTTTAGGTTGCCTTATAATTGTAATTAATTAATTCTGTTGCAAAAATTATTAATAATTTTCGAGTTGTAAATTTTCGTTTAAATCAATAAAGACAAAATTGCATTATTATAATTTACATTGAGAAACACAAGCACACGAAAAGTCAATACTTGTGCTCAATAAATATGTTAGACATGGTAATACAAAGAGAAACTCATTCCTTTTCAAATTTTTTTTTGACAGGTCGACTGAAAAAGGTATATAAAATTAAAAAAAAATGAATCTTAAATAATGAAGTGAAAACTGAGGTTGAGTTTACTATATCAGCACTAGCGAATTTTTTTAAGGGGTTGGGCATAGGAACCAGATACCTGCTTTTTATGACCCTTCAATACTCTTTAAAAAATGTCCATACTCTTGTGTTTTTCGGCAACCTTTTTTTATTTTTGTATTTTTCTTTTATTTATTGTTTTTTTTTTTTTTTAAACAACCAGTGCAGGAATTTCAGCCAGATCAGCCGACTTACATCCACCTTCACACAACATCCTTTTGCATTATTGCTAATTTGTGCCCTATCTAGTGCGTGGCAAAACACTAAGTTCTTATCGACAAATGCTGTGAAATACGAGTATAATAATGCAGAATATTGCATTACGTACAATTAAATGAGTGATAGTAATTCAGGATTGCGTAGGCCAAATTACGAAATTTGTCCGGTAAATTTTTTTCACGTTTTCCCAACCATTTTAATTCGTTTAATTTAAATTTTTTAATTTAATTTAAATTACAACAGTCTACACATTTTTAAAAAGAAAAATTTAAATTTCGCTAAATCGGGATCAAATTGTGATGGAGATGTCCGAATGGATGGTAATACGTTCCAATTTCATCATCAAAACTAAGTTTATCAAACGAATTCAATGTAATGGCTTAAAAGATAGGAAAATATATATGAGTACGTTAAATAGCTCATTTGTGTGGTTAGTACCAGAGTAAAATGGTCACTTATTCGATTTTTTTTTATTTGGAAGATATTAATTATAATGCAAAGCAATGAAAAAACATTTATTTTTCTAGAGTTTACGAGATAGGAAGCAAAAGGAAAACATCGAATTTTGGAAAATCATTGAATTAGCATGTGACGCACCTGGAAGGGCGTAACAGTGCTTTCCATTTTCATTCCCAGATACTGCCGTGATCAATCCTTAATGTGCATGAAATGTGAATGAAACTATATTGAAGGTAGTAGCCTACGAATATATGAGTTAAACCAATCAATTGCCTTGATACCAGCAGCGGTATAGGTTACTCGATCAAGAATTCCACATCAAACAAAGGACAAAAATTTTAGTTTCGAAAAATCTTCAATTTGTACCTAAAGGGACAAATCAAATCAAATGTGTAGGTTTTACATGAGTCTCGCTTTGATAGCCTTACCCATGGTGTGCCATCACACAGGTGCTGTTTTCCATTATTCTTTTCTTGGTTATATTTCTTTTCTTCCTGCGACAGCAAGCGCCCCTTTGGGGTACTCAAACAAATCCCGAAAGGATTAGTCGAACTACCAGACATTAGAAGTAGGTCCCTTGGAAAACTTCCTTAGGGCCCGCTCCCTCTCGGCCAAAGTAACGTTGTAGTCACTTGGTATGAAGTGAGCTACCTCCAGGTTAGGAGTTGAGGTAACCTAGGAAAACCTCGGATAGACATGAACAGTGCGTTCCAAGCTTCTGCCTTCCTTCAGCAACGCAACCTGAAGCAACGCAAAAGCACTGAAAACACTTGTTCGGGCAACCATGGCCAGCACGATGCTCCCACAAGAGGTCCAACATCATTGACCAGGAAGGAACAGGGCCCCTGGTCACCCGTGCTACTAGAAGAGAAGAACCCTCTGGTCTGGGTTTCGCAGGCAAACTACTCCAGTTTTGCTTAGTCATACCTCGCATGGAACTGGTAATCCATTATCTACGGCATAGATTTTCAATGTCCAAGGAGAGAATATCAACACAGCAAAGCATACCATGCTCCAATCATAGTTCATTAACCAGATCTCTCTGGTCATACAACTATATAAACGGAAAAGATAAATCTTTTGACACCTCCCGGCGGCTTCTCTATAACTGCACCTGTTGCCAGGATGTGTGTTGTTTAACTACGACTCTCCCCTTTACTTGGTTTTCGAAAAACGAGTTCCAAGATCAGTTCGATGTCATATTATAGGTGAATCCCAAGACATAATCCACCTCTTCCTAGGGCGCCTGGTACAAGGCCACACTACTTTGTTTTTGTACGCAAGCATCATCCTTTGCCTGCTTAATTACAGGATCGGGTAGAGAGGCTTGCGTTGTAGGGGTAAGCGGTACAAAGCATCGAAGGAAACACCCGCCTACCCAAACCAAAAGGGACAGGTCGATTTAGTCAATTTACAGTTCCATTCTAAGGTTTTGCAAATTTAAAGAAGTCTTATAAAAAGATTCAGGGCTGTTATCAGCCAACCAGTCATAAAACACATTTGGCTGAAAGACGTTAGTAATTGAGACGATTTCTTCTGGATCTTACAGAATATACCTTCATTCGAAGAAGCGTATAAATTATTGCCATATCCAATAATATGATATATTTCATTGTCAAATCAAACGATAAGTGATTCGGTAGATCTGCAAAGATGACCGATTAATTGGACGGACGATGCTGAAAGTAATGTTTAGTTGATTATGGTTTAATTCATTCCTTTGACTGATGGCATACAAATTTGATTTTTGGTAGCATTTGTGATGTTAGACGAAATAATGAAAAATAAAAAATTTGTTATAAATTGTACTGTAAGAAATCGCTTTGAAATACAAAAGCTGTTATTGGCTATCTTTTGGTACAAAAATAATGTTCTTAATGCAAATTTTTCAAAATCATTTGAAAATAATTTTTTAAAGGAAGAAAATAGGTTTATGTGGTTCCAATGGAAGTAGTCGAAGAGTGTTTCCTCCGAAATAATTTCCCTTCAATATGATAAATGTGCATAAATGGTAATACGATTTTCACTTGTGTCCTGATAGCGTTTGTATAATTTTGATGATTTTCGAGTTGTTAATTGTAGAAATTTTAAAAGAATAGTATGAAGAATTAATTAATTGTTGAAAGCGGATTACACGTTTATTAAAACATATACAGAAATCTTGTTAAAATTTAAATAAAATGGTACGAATAAAAACTAATTTTTAATCTACTAACTAAACTAATATAAAGGGTGTCCCAACAAGAACGCAAGATTTAAATTTTAAATAAAACACAGATATTTAAAAAAAATCGTGAAAATTTATTATATCGTAAAGTAGACAGAATGAGATTATGTGTGCAACAACACATCGGGCAGATGGCCGCCGTGGCTTTGCGGGCACACACGCGATCTTTTAATGAAATTTTCAATGACCGTTTTGCATAAATGCTGCGGTATTTCATTAATGGAGCGTCCAATTTTCTCTTTTAAGACTTGAGTCGTCGTCGCCTTATTCGCGATCGCCTTCAAAAAACCCCAAAGAAAAAAGTCTAATGGTGTTAAATCGCACGATTTAGGCGGCAAATTCTGGTCTCCAAAACGCGAAATAACACGACCGGGAAATGACTGATGCAGCAATTGAATTGTTCCTCTGGATGTATGACATGTGGCGCCGTCTTGTTAAAACCACATGCCCTCCACATTCATTTCTTCAATTCTAGGCACGAAAAAACTAGTTATCATTTCACGACACCGAACACCATTGACTGTTTGTGCTTGACAGGGCCCATTTTCACAAAAAAAAGGTCAAATGATTCCTCCATCACAAAATCCACACCACACAGTGACACGTTCAGGAAGCGTTTGCTTCTCGTGAATCACTCGAGGATTTTCTTCACCTCAAATGCGACAATTCTGCCTATTGACGAAGCCATCAAGATGGAAATGGGCCTCGTCATTGAAGATTATTTTATCGGCAAAATCAGCATTTTCATGTTGTCTCTCCAATACACAATTAACGAACTCTCTTCGCTGCCAATGGTCAGCTGGCTTCAGTTCCTGAGTCAATTGAACTTTGTATGCATGAAGTCAAAATTCGCTGAATAGTGGATTTGGAGACACCAATTTGCTGAGCTCGGTGTCGAATTGATGTGGATGGAGTCTGAGCGACATCATCACTTACAAATGCAACATTTTCGGTCGGCGCGTTGTTGTCTTCACGTAACTAACAGACCCAGTTTTGGCAAATTTATCCATTAATCTCTTTAGATTTGACTCTTTTGGAGCATTATTGTGACCCCAAATTGATCGCAATTTGCGAACTGTAAACGTAAAACTTTCACCATTTTGGTAAAACAATTTCACAATGAGAATGCGTTGTTTATTCGTGTAGCGCTTCATTTTTACTAACCTCGTGCCTTTTACTAGCAAATAGTAACAATTGTTCAAATGTCAAACAATGACACTTCGAACGGCGCCAAATTTAAATCTTGCGTTCTTGTTGGGATAGATAATAAATGCTGGAAAGTATTCACGGTTATTAAGAAATGTTATATAGCTAAGGGTCATTATATTTACATCGATAGCATAGCCGTCAGATAACTTTAAACTTATTTAAAAAACAAGGGTGCAGTCAAAAAAACTAGCTCGAAACCTACTTCTTGAAATTTGTGTTTTTCAGAAATTTTCTGGTTCTGATCAAGCGAAGGAATGAATGTGCTTATAATTTGATACAACAGAGACTGTAACACCAAGAACGGAACGGAACTTTTACGGAGTGTGTTTCACGACTTTGAAAACACTTGACTTACATCCGTCTGCCTGACTCTCTGGTCAACACGATAATTCTCGTGCATAATTGTAAAACTTCTTGAAATGTGGCACGGATATGCAGTTTAGTTTGAAAAAAATATTTTGGTGAAAAGTAACATCTTTATAAAATATATCTTTTAATGTATCTTTCATTTTTATTTGAGCCACCAAAAATAAACGATCTTAGTGAATTTGTAAACACGGAAAAAATTGGCCAACGTTATGTAATTCAAAATGTCAATTTGTATGGTCTCAGTAGAACCAACATTAAAATCGAGCTAGATTTTACTCTGGGAATCTCCTCCGACTGTAAAACATTGGGTAGCAGAGTTTAAAAGGGGGCCGTATTAGTTGCCAAGGCGAACATTTTAGTGGTCGACAAATTGAGATGTCCACGCCAGACACGGTTAACAAAATCCACAAAATGGTGTTGAATGAAGGCGCGTGAGCTAGCTGAAATGATAGGCATGTCAAAAAGTGCTATACAGCGTATTTTGAGCGAAGATTTGAAGATGAGAAAGCTGTGCGCAAGATGTTCGCTGCGCTTGATTTCAAAAGAGCAAAAAGAGCAGTGTCGTGAAAATGTTTTAGTAGAGTATTTGGCGATGTTTCTACGCAACAAAGCCGAATTTTTGCGTCGATTTATAACCATGGATGAAACATGGGCCTACAATTTCATACCTGAGACAAAGGAGCAGTCAAAGCAGTAGACTGGAATGGGAGAATCGTGTCTAACGAAGACGGAGACGGTTCTATCTGTAGGCAAGGTCATGGAGTTTGTTTTTCGGTGTGCGCACGGGAATATTTTCATTGATTGTCCTCAGAAAGAAAAAAACCACCAACGGTGAAGAGTATGTCAATCTTTGGCAGCGTTTAGGTGGTAAAATTATGGAAGTACCCTGTAATCTGCGAAAAAAGGTGTTTCATTAAGATAATGCTTTAGTTCACACATCTACTATTGCGATAACCGAAATTAATGAATTGAAGTTCGAATTGCTTCATCACGCACCATGTTCGCCAGATTTAGCACCCTCGATCTATTTTCTATTTCCAGAGTTGAAAAATAGCTGTGTGGTAAAAGATTTGCCAACAATCTAATTTATAGGATACGAGTACATTTCTAGGGTGATACCTTTCATTCAGTTACATTTTATTCGGTACAATTTAGCACACATAAAGAGTTTAGTCAATTTAATTCTAGGATTAACTTCTGTGAATGAATGAACGTGAATGAGCCGAAACGCCCTCGCCGACCTTATGGACTTCCGGCCTCCTCAACTGTAGACATTATGTTCGACAATTTGTTGCCATTATGAATGTAATTCCATTTTGACTCTCCTGTAGAAATTTTACTTCCTATTGATAAAAATCTCGCACAGTTTATTTTATTAATCTTCTCTTGAGGCGAATTTTCCAACCTCAAAATCATTTTCTAAAAGCAAGAGCAGTTGGTGATTACTTGGTATCGGGTCTGGGCAATAAGATAGATTCATAAAAATCTCCTAACCAAGCTTACGGAACTTCTGGTGAGTCACTATCGATGTGTGTGGCCTAGCCTGATGTCCTGGCGGAATAGTAATTCCTCCGCTATTCGCTAAATCTAAGCGCTTCTCAGCGGATATTTCCTTCAGAAAGACCAACCGTTGGCAGTATAAGTCTGAATCAAAATTTGAACGTAGGAGAACTGCTCATAGTAGATGGTTTTCTGTCGAATCCGATACAGGTTTGTCAATCACGGTTTGTCACTATCGATGTGGTGGCCTAGCCTGATGTCTTGGCGGAATAGTAGATGATTTTCTGTCAAATCCGATAATGGTGACAAAAACGATTTGCGCTGGCTCACCACGATTCGATGTTTAGTCGAAGATATAAATTAATGACCAAATGTGATTCGTGAATTTTTAGATCGACATGGCGACGGACATCGCCTGGCTGATTGATAGGCATGATAACTGCCGTAAATCTTTATCTTCTTTATGTTGCCTCTCAAAACTTGCGATAGAGCAATATTTCGCCAGATCGTAGCCTAATTGAAAAACAGTCATTCGGTCATTCCTTTCATACAAACCCAAACCCAAACGACTTTCTGAAAATCACTTTTTTCCCGGTAAGTTCTAATCGGCAAGCAGTAGCAAAGCTACTTTTGGATTTTTACCTTGTAATTTGATCTACAGAACCTGCTACATCCCAAACATATGACCAGTTTAAACTATATTCTCTTATATTCATAACATTCATTCAGTTGCAGGAAATTAAAAAAAAATTGTTCACGTCAATGGTTTGCTAATGTCGTCTGAGAATAAAAATGTGACGCATTATCTTTGTTCCTTCTGATATATTCCATACAAACTGGCCAATTTCTCAAAATTTTTATTTTGTTCATTGCATTAATTTGTGCTATCTTACAATATAAGATGTAAATCAGACAAGTAATAAATTTATCGCATATATTCTCAGCTCCATATCTCCCAAGAAGTTGCACGTAAATTAGTCAAGTTTCTCACATGTTATTTGCTTGATAAACTTAGTTCTAAGTTATTATTTGGTCATTCCTTTTATATTTGAATGCGCCTGCAAATATTACATCATAAACTGAGGTTTCAAAACTGGGATAAAATCGTAGCACTCGATTCGATGCAAAAATATTGGACGAATAACCTTGCTCACTCTGGTGACTCCTATGCGTAGTATCTAATATAACCCATATTTTCCCAATTTCATATCTTTGTTCTATGCTAATTCTGCACTAAATTCAGCATAGCTTAAAAAGTATCAGGCGTTCTGTAAGTGAAAATGCTCTGCATTGTCACTTCATAGCATTTGTTGATAAAATCCACGTGACTTTCAACCTCCTTCTGACATTTCAAACACTTTAGCACCAACGCAAAAGGGCGCTGGGCGGAGCTATATGAGGTCGGTCCCAAAACTAGCCGACATAACGTACAGATTATGACAATAGATTGAAAAAAATTAGTTTGGTCAAAAGTGTCAACTTTATAAAACTTATGTTTTTAGTTTCAAGGCGTCACGTTGTTTAGTATTTCTATTTGGGCCATCAAAATTACGCGATCTTAATGAACTTCTAAACGTGGAAAAAATTACTCACCGTTATGTACTCCAATATTTCCACTAGAAGCATCTCACTTCAACCAATATTAATGCCGACTTAGATTCTACTCTGGGCGAGTCTGATCCTTCGTTTACGACTGTACAATTTTGGGTAGCAGAATTAAATCGAGGCCGTACGAGCCGCCTCGACGAACACCGCAGTGGTCGACAAATTGAGGTGACCACGCCAGACGGGGTTGAGAAAATCTACAAAATGGTATTGAATGATCGTCGACCGAATGTGTGTCAGCTAGCTGAAATGATGGATTTTTCACAAAGTGCTATACATCGCATATGGACTGAAGATTTAAAAACGAAAAAGCTGTGTGCGTGATGGGTGTCATACTTGCTGTCAATAGAGCAAAAACAGCGTCGTGTAGATGATTCTATAAAGTGTTTGGCGATGTTTCACCGCAACAATGCCGAATTTTCACGCCGATTTATAACCATGGATGATACATGGGTCCACCAATTCATATCTGAGACAAAGAACAGTCAAAGCAGTGGACTGGAATGGGAGAATCGTGTCCACAGAAGGCCAAGACGTTTCCATCTGCAGGCAAAGTCATGGCATCTGTTTTTTGAGATGCGCACGGAATTATTTTTATTGATTATCTTCAGAAAGGAAAATCCATTACTGCCAAATATTATGTTAATTTATTTTAGCTTTTAGGTGATGAATTTATGGAAAAAATACCGCATTTGGGGAAAAAGAAAGTGTTGTTTCATCAAGACAATGCTCCAGTTCACACATCTACTATTGCGATTGCCAAAATTATTGAATTAAAGATCGAATTGCTTCATGACGCACCTTATTCTCCACGTTAGCTCCCTCTGATTGTTTTCTATTTCAAAACTTGAAAAAATGACTCTGGGAGATTGGCCAACAATGAAGAGCTGAAGTTTGCAGTTTGTTGGCCATTTTAAGGATTTTGACAATTTTTACTATAACCAGGGTATAGTAGCTATTGAATATCGCTGGAAAAAATGTATCGACCTGGAAAGAGATTATGTTAAAAAATAAATAATAATTCTTTCAAATTTTTTGTGTGTTCCTTTATTAGGTATGTTAGTTTTGGGTCAGTTCTCCTAACTGAAATACCTGTACTGAATGATTTATACGAAACAGTTTCAGTATATTCTCGATACAAATCCATAATTGGCAATAATTTTTCATACTCCTATGTATCAGTGCGTCTCAGCGAATTGAATTATCTATGACAAAAGATTTAGTAGCTTAAAGAATTGCCATTTCATTATGAATTTTCAAACTTTGTTAGAAGTTTTTGCAAATTTAAAGTTCTCATTTATTTATTGCCCGAATGACATGAATGTAGTGTCCTTTTATTATATGTTGAAATGTGTTTTATAGAATAACAGAAATGCAAAAATCCCACATATGAATAATGATGTTACCATTTGATCTTTAGACTTTGATAAACTCAGCATGCTGAGGTAATTTTGGTGTACGAGTATGTTCTCCGAATTCATACTAAATGCAGGTAATTCATGATTTACTATCGAACCTCATGGTTTTATCACTTCATCTATGGTATGTGATGTGGAAAACTTCTAAATATACTGTGAACAATGCCATATTATCTTTATCAATGGGGAAAACTTTAAGCGGCTTTCACTACAAGGTCCCTTTTTTTCTACAAATACATAGAATTAAATATTATTAACCTATGTCACAAACTTTTGTGTACACAGACCATAACCTAACGTTCCGCCCGCAGCTCTGGTCAAAACCAAATAAAAAAGTGTCAAAAACTGTTGTTCGTAAAGCATGTGGCAATTATTCAACTCAATTGAATCTGAAGTGCGGTAAATGAACAACAACGGCTCCATAAAGTAAACGGATGCTCGTCCCAAAATGAAAACAGACAAAATTCTGGCAGCCCATATTCTTCGGGAGCCTTCACAGTCGACAAGGTCCGTATTTGCACTCGCCTTCATATGTTTTCATTGTTTTCTGTTGAATGTTATTTTGTTTATGTTTCGCTGAGGCGGTGGGAAGCGGGTACTTTCATCGTTGTTGTAACAAGCAATTTTTCAGTGATGAAATATTTAAATTTAATTAAGGCCAACGGACAACAGGCCAATGGGCAACGCACTTCTGCAACATCAGTGCCACCACCATCGCAACGGCAATAGTATTATAAACAACAGCACTTTGTCCCACAGATGTTAGCTCTAGCCGTGATGTTGATTATGACGATGGCGCTCGTGGTTGTTTTATTTTGCATGGAGGAGGTGCATGCAACACATGTACTGAATATAACAAGTTGCAAATCTGCCAGTTGTACATGTTATTACCGTTGTGCCGACCATCTCAGGTAGTACAACTGAATATGGTATTGGCGTACATGTGACGGAAAAGTTTAAGTATAATATTTCTAAATGCCAAATTACCATTATTTTAGTGGTTTTCCGTAAAAATGCAATATAAATTTTCTTGCTAAATATTATCGGTAACAAATTTTATATGAACTGACCATGAACTAACTATAGGGATAGACGCTGGAAAAGTTACCAACTTCATGCTGCTGAAGCGACCAAACGCCCAATGACAGCGAGCTAATTTTTTGATGTGTGTTGGTCTGCATATCGTTTTACAATGCAGTTAAAAAAAAAGTTATCGGAAGGAAATCCAGAATTCAACAACAATGTGTAGATCAATTCGCAAAAAATTTCAACGTGTCTGCTCGTAGCATGGGCCGCATATTAAAAAAGTAACTATACCGCCGCTCACTTGAATAGCGCCCCCCTAATCACTTAACAATAATGACTACTATTTAAAGTACACTCAGTTTTTAGTTATTTGTTTATCCTACTTCCACCCATCACCTACAAAAAATTTCAAGCCATGTCCCGTCATTTTAATTCGCTCTTTTCTTTTAAATGAGTTCTTCTCTTTTAGTCCATTTGAATAGCACCCTTCACGGAGTAATTAGTTTAAGTGTGAAATTCTGTTGCAGATCACCATAAATCAGATCGGATTACAGTAATTGTGTATAATTAAATATAGAACTTACTTAAGTAGTGTCGAGGAAAGTTCCAAAATTAAAACCTATAAGGAGTGTGGATTTTTCTATTCATCAAATACCCAGAAAAACTAATAGAATATGCAAAGTTATATCGATATATTTACGTGAAACCGAAGGCTATGGAAATAATATAAAAGGTCGAACAGTAAGTGCTATTACAGTCACAGACAAGAGGGCTATTCTGAGATATGCCTTAAATTCACACGACTCTGCTGCCATTGGAACCTAATAATTGGATAGGAAAAATTGAAGGAAAAATTGAGCGTTGGAAAATAGATTAACTTATATGAGTTTTAACAGAAAGAGTGTGGCATTTTGAGACTCTACATTGGCAAACGCTCAAAGTGCATTAAATTTAAAAATGCGGACAAAAGATTATACCGGCAAATTAAATGGTAGTTTCCAGGAGGGGCATGGATAACACGTCGATCTTCTAGAATTTAATAGATCATTATCGAGAAATACAATAGATCAAATTTAGGCTACTGCTGTCATCGAATTAGGTGATATTAATTTCCGGTAAATTTAATTGGTAAATTTAAGTTTCAATAAAGGGGTTTGCCATGGGAAAACACTAATTTGGACCAAGTTATAGGAAGTATCAAATGCTTACAATAAAAAGATACTTGGTACTTTAAATGCTTCTTTCAGGATGTTCCATTATCTGTCATTTTAGATGGTATAACGATATATACAAATATATTAGGTATGCAACTAAGTTCCCGCTGTTTGCCAATAGATGTCGCCAATGGTCGATTCTGTCATAACCCGAACGTCATGAGCCAAGCTTAGGCATATGGTAAACACACCGTTTCGAAAAAATAATGATCTTGTTTAGATGTCATATTCTTCTGGTTGTGTGAGTATGTTGGTTTTGTGCCAAATAACCGTCATATGCGAGAAGTATTGATTTTCTTCCTTCAATCGAAGAAAACGGCAGCTGAAGCTCACTGAAAGCTTCGAAACGTTTACAAAGATGCTGCTTTAAGTAAAACAACTTGTCGAGATTGGTTCCGTCGCTTTAAATATGGTGATTTTGATGTTGACGACCGTTCGCGTGAAAGAAGACGGAAAACTTTCGAGGACGCTGAATTGACGGCATTGCTTGATGGGGATCGATGTCAAACACAGGTAGAGCCTGCTTCAGTATTGGGAGTTGCTCGCCAAGTCATTTCCAAGCGATTGCATGGGAATGATTCAAAACCAAGGAACTTGGGTTTCATATGAGTTGAAGCTAAGGGACTTTGGGCGTCGTTTTTCGACTGCGAACAACTGCTTCAGCGACAAAAAAGGAAGAGTTTTCTTCATCGTTCTGTAACAGGTGATGAAAAATGGATTCGATACAGTAAAAAAAGAAAAGACAGTCATGGGAGCTGCCCTGTCATGCTTCCACGTCGTCGCGAATATTTACGCTGTTATGTCAAGTATTTGAGGAGGCCTGGTCGGTGTTATTTATTACGAGCTATTGAAACTCTGCAAAACCATCCCTGGGGGTCGGTATTAACTTCAATTTATGCGATTGAGCCGAGCTCTGCGCGAGAAACGCACAGTATAAGCGGAGAGGTACAAAAAGGGGACTCTTCAGCATAACAACGCTCTATCTCACGAGGCCAAGCCCGTTAAAACCTACTTAGAAACGCTGAAATTGGAAGTCTTACCCCACTCCCCATATTCTCCAGATATTGCGCCATCCGATTATTACTTGTTCCGCCCAAAGGCATACGGTCTGACTGACCAACAGTTCCTCTCATGTGACGACATCAAGGAGGGGCTAGGTTCGTGGATAGCCTCAAAAGATGAACAGTTTTACAGTGATGGAATTCGAGCTTTGGCAGAAAAATGGGAAAAAGTAGTAGCTATCGATGGGCAATTTTTCAATGAATCGTTTGTAAACATATTTTTTTATAATAAAATTGCTGTTTTATAAAAAAAAACTTAGTTGCGCACCAATCTATATATATATAACTTACATAATGCCATCTCCAGTACCAGAAGAGTGTAGCTATCGGTCTAAGCATTAGTGGATTATAGTTTTTCGGCAAATGAGGTAGACTGTGTATAAGGTAATAGAAGAGACGTGGCAATAGTTTCCATTTCCATATTTAAATGCAAGTTTTTCCAATTCAGTATGAAGTCTAAATTTGACTAAACTTAGTGCCACTAAGGAAATAGTATGAACCTAAGGATGTGTAGGCGAAACCGGTTACCATCATCTGAAGATATGTCTTTCACCTGGCGATATTTCAAAAAATTATGAAAATTTTTGTAAATCAACATAATTTACAAAAATTGTGGCTGCTTCAACCAACATATTAAAAGTTGAAAAGGAAATACTGAATTGCAGATAAACAATCAATGTGGGCAGTAAAGATTTGCAGGAAAAAATTTTGAGTTTTGGAAAATATTAAAACCTTTATGGAAATTATCACGATAGGCGACTCAATATATCCCATTTCCACCGAGAACGGCTACGATACCGCAAAGAAATTGGCTGCACCAAATTCGATGTCAATTCGATAATTGACTTCACCGGCCATGACTTAGCCAAAATTAAAAGTTATTAGGCAAATTTGGTGAAAAAGTATCTGCTTTTTTAAATCATACCTTTATTTGTTCATCATTGTGCTTTTAAAAAATATGTCTAATTAGGTAGAAATTGTCGAAATATATTTTCTAATTGAAATATTAAGTGAAAAATTGCGTTATTGTTTATTAGAAATCCTCCGTATCCCCTCAAAACTCTTTAGGTCGCGAAATCCTTGTTATTGTGTACAACAAAACAAACGTATTTAAACTTTATCACTTAACTGTGTCTGCATCAAAACTCTCGCCAACTTTGCCAGCATGTGTACATAAATTTGATTGTATGTTAGCATGTATGTAATATGTAATGTGTAGTTTCAAAGCTTGCAGCTGAAGAAATTCGTTACATTTTTGCTTTGATGAAAATTCTTTCAAAACTTATTTTCGACTGTTTTCGGAAGTGCGGCAGTACTGTCGCTGTTCCTGCTGTTGTAATTGTTGTCTGCTATTATTTAGCTTATGGATTAATTTGAAAATTATAAAAGCAACACTGGGCTTAGCAGTCTCTATGAATTTTAAAAATGTTTACACACAAGCCCATGCAAATACATATACCTATACATTGGTAAGTGCATATATACACACACACACACACATATGTAGTAATCCGTGATTTTGGGGATACTTAAATACTCATACAGAATATATTTTATTATTTATTAAAAATGTTACTACAACAGTGGGTGAACATCGTTTGTACGATTTGCTGAACTATGTGGAAAGAGGAATTTGTGTTAATTTCATAAATAATTTAGCCACGTGGTTTACGATTCGAGATTGTTGTAAAGCAGATTTTATATTAACTTCGTCAGACTGAGCATAACTTCCACATATTTTGTTTGATCATGATGAACAATGTTGTGTTTTATTGCTTCCATCAATCAAAACTTGGCGTTTCAAATGCCCGACTTACTTTCTTTAAAAATCTCAATTTTGGATTTATTTAGGATTCCCATAAGGAAATGCGAATCAATCGAAATCACTTATGTGTATTATACTATAATATTCGTATACGGTTATTTATTTTTCGTTTTCAAAAGTAAAGTTAAGTAAAACACACATCAAGTTATGATTTCGATCAAATTTTTGTTTCATTATAATGCTTGGACCTTGCCATTAGGTACGAAATGCAATGCCATTTAAATGACCGCCTCTGCATTGGTTGCAGCGGTGAATCCATTTGAGGTAGTTTTCGAAAAAATACGGCTCAATGACACCTTCAGAGCAGAGTAGACTTTTTCCGGCTGCAATGGCTTTTCCACAATCACTTCTGGGTTCTTCGAGCCGCATATGCGACAATTTTGCTTCTTGACGTAATCACCAAGCGATAAATGAGCTTCATGGCTGCATAAAATATTGTGCGATTGAAAGCCCATGCATGAATCACCAATTTTGTGCTAACTTTTAACTTCTTAGGTTGTTAAACGATCCACAGTCGTAAATGGCACACTTTTCACAAATTAAATAATATTTCAGATGACAGGTATTTAACAGCTGACATCGTTGCCAGACCGGCGGTTTTAGAACCACTATGGATGACCCCATATTAATTAGAATTACGAATGCGCTTCTTTTCTGCCAAATTAATTTTTTTTTTGTCCGAACCACGGCATTCAAAAATGTTACTGTTGGCAACTTCCTTCCTTTAAGTTCGACATAGATTCACTAACACAAATTCTCTTGCATCTGATAAATGAGACATGGGAGAGTTTCTTTTCATCGAGCTTACACGCTTTCTAATTTTAGACACCTTCAACGGGATGACGATTCCGAACGCGACAGTTTGAGAAACATTTGCAAGCATTATTGATTACCCGACAACTCGAACTTCTCGTCGACACATCGCTGTGACCGCCGCTCAAATAATGATAGGTGGCTTTATGTGCGGTTGAACTCGGGATGATATGAACAATAGTCGCGTGTTGTACCCATCGCGCCAAATAATCAAATGAAGTGGCTTACTCGCCGTCCAGGCATCTATTCTTCCTGACAGACAGATGCACATTGCTAAATCATGTTAAAAAAATAACCAGCATATAAATTTCATTCAAGTGAACTGGCTTACGTGTATATTCACTCAAAATTCTTTTGCATTGGTGTAAATGCTGTGTGAAAGGTATGAGCCGGGAAGTAATGAGTTATCCTTTTTTCGATTTCAAGGGTAAAGTTAAATAAAACCCGCATGAAGCTATGATTTCGACGAAACTTTTATTTCATTATAACGCTTGGACCGTGATATTATGTACGAATTACAATGTCATTTAAATTACTGCCTGTGGATGGGTTACAGAACTTTTAAGACAACTTTTAGGCACATTTAAGGCGGTATTTCAGTGATAACTTGACGAATGTTGGTTTTTAATTGCTCCAACGTTTGAGAATTATCCACGTAAACGCAGTCCAATAAAAAAAAAAAAACAAAAATAACGGCGTCAATTCGCATGATCTTGGTGGCCAATTGACGTCGCCAAAAGTGAAATTATGCTTACTGGAAACTTCCCATGCAATAAAGCCACAATCGCCCATGTTGTGTGACTCGTCGCACCGTCTTGTTTAAACTACATATCATCCAGTTCATAATCTTCAAATGCAGGCCAAAAAAAGTCGGTTAGCATACGAACATAGCACTCTAAATTGACGGTAACCGTTCCTCCATCGACATTTTCGAAAAAACACGACCAATGACACCCCCTGGACCATAATGAGCACCAAACAATCACATCTTCCGAATGCAACGGCTTTTCTACAATCACTTCTGGGTTCTTCGAGCCCTATATGCGAAAATTTTGCTTGCTGGCGTAACCACTGAATGAGAAATAAGCTTCATCGCTAAAGTAACAGATTGTTGGAAAGATTAGCCCTGAACGCCTGTTACTGTAGCTCTAATCAGCACATCTACGGTGTTGTGAATGATCAGCCGGTTTTAACTATTGCGTGAGTCGGACTCTATGTTAATGGAGGTACAAATCCAAATTTGTATGGCAGTTAATAATATTGGTTGACAAATATTTCCAAACTCTTCTGATGTTAGCTCCAAAAAGTAATAAAAGACTTCAGGTTATCTTATTCTAAATAGCGGAAATCATAAAATAATATTTACCATCCCATCCATCAAGCAAAAATTAATTCGTAAAAAGTAATACAACACTTTGCTGCATTACTTTCCTTTCCAAACATTTCATATTTCATAATGAAAGTTTTAAATTTTGTTCACAGGAATGTTACCGTTACCAATTTATCGAAGAAAAATACTGAACATCTTTAGAAGCGACTAATTTCCAATATATTCGAAAAGACAGCTTCTACAATTCGTCGAAAAGCAACGTGAATTGAACAACAAATTACGAGGTAATTACTATCTCTTCAAATTTATTGTATCGTCTTCAGTTATGCCAACAAATAATCAAAAAAATGCGAAATGAGATTGCTATTCTCCAGCAAAGACTTCAGTTCATTTTGTGAAAAATATTTGTTGTTGGCCAGAAAATCGTTCATAATGATGAACTCGCGGGATTGTTCGTCGTTTTTTCGACGAATTTATTCTTTTAGACAATATTCTTTATTTACCGTCTGAACCTGGACAAGAGTTCCGCGTGCAAAAACACTGTGTTAATCAAAGAAAACTGTCAACATTACTTTGACTTTTGATTGACTTTGAGGCAGTCTTTGCGGTTCCGGCTTAATTGAAAGACACCATTAGGAAGCGTTTCGTCTATTTTTAACAGTTTTATGTACTTCAGAAGAAAATTTAGGTTTTCCCAAATTCGACGAGCGCCAATGCTTTTCGTTACCAAACAATCGTATCATTTAATACTACGAACTGATTTGTGGGACGCAGAAAGTTCTGCCGACCAGAGGGAATCAAATCTTCCACCACATCTAGACCAATTTTGAATGCACTGTACCACTCATATGCAAGTGTTTATTAAAAAAATCGATTCGTCATATGCGTTCTGTAACATTTTCTGTGATTCGGTACAAAAAGTTGCGTCTGCAATATAAAATATGAAACAAATTCCTGCTTTGATACTTTTATCCATTGTAAAAACCCACAAAACGAGCTTAGTAAAACGGCAAAGTTAAGCACTGTAAACAAACTGAATAAGAGGTTGCTCTTAGACTCCAGATTAGAGGACAGTTGTGTCAACTTAACGACAAGAAGAATTCTCCTAAGTGTGCTTTTATCATTCTCAGTACAGTTTTAAATAGAATTTACATCCATGGTCGTAAATACCGCTTTACTGCCTAAAATCAAAATTTTATCAATGATCTACCAGTTTGATTAGATTGAGTTATTAAACGATTCACTATTCCATAAAGTGCATATCCTCTTATTGAGTGAAACGAATTTGTGGTAACCATATACGAGTACATATTATTGAATGGAAACAAATAGATGTTTAAGAAAAAGGTATTGACAGAAAAAAATAGATCATTGTGGAAACAAAAATTAGGAACAATTCAAACGTTTTCTTGTCGCATTATAAATTCTATTGAGGAATGAGATGCAAGGATTTGTCTTCAATGAATTTTGTTTTTTTTTTTTCTTTTTTTTGAAATAAGTGTGTTTTTATTGTTCCAGATACTTTCGATGTTAGATTCAACTATAATTTTCTTTCATTGCAAAGAGAACAGAAATATGAATCATGAATACTTCTCAGATGCAATATCTTTAAGGTGTATGGAAAATCTAGTCGCACTGGTCTGAGATATGTTTAGATCGATTTTGTATGGACTGTAGGATAAATGCAATTTATTATTTTACAATGAAAT
>JAHXMU010000118.1:4660586-4720101 GCA_019455685.1 Philornis downsi | reverse complement strand
TACGATCCTTCATTCTTTTAAAATATGTCCTGCACAGCTCAGAAGCAACATTTTAATATAAATATGAAAATACTAAACTGTTAAACATCAGCTGAACATCATGACTCCTAAATAAAATTTGGTTAAGACATTATAATTTTTGCTGAGTTCAATTGAATAATACAGTGCATAATTAAAATTTGCAGATTGGAATGAAAATTCTCTAAGAACAACTCCAAGAACGATCAAATATTTTTTTAATGAAATCTCCTAGATATAACAACTGTAACTCCTATTTCTTAGTCCGCAGTGACCTAAATTTTTTGTCTATTCTTTAGAGCAATATTTATTGTTAATATCTGAAAAAATCGACCAACTAAACATGGTGCTTCTGGCAGGTTTTATACAAAAGACAGCTTTTTTGTTTAGTATTTTTATTTGAGCAATCAAAAGTAAATGATTTCAGTGAATTTGTACACATAGAAAAGTTGGTCACCGTTATGCAATTCAATATTTCCATTTCAAAGCTATCAGTCCAACCAATATTAAAGCCCAGCTAGATTCTACTCTGTAAATTTAATCCTTCGTTTACGACTGTAAAATATTGGGTAGCAGAGTTTAAACGAAGCCGTACGAGCTGCCAAGACGAACATCGTAGATGTCGACCAATTGAGGTGTCCACGTCAGACACTGTTAAGAGAATCCACAAAATGGTATTGGATGATCGTCGGCGGAGCGTGACCGTGAGCTAGCTGAAATAATAGGCACTTTAAAAAGTATGTTGACCGAAGAGTTGAAGATGAAAAAGCTGTGCGGAAGATAAGTGCGGCGCTTGCTTTCAATAGAGCGTTACGAATAGTGTCGTAAAGATGCTTCAATAGAGTGTCTGGCGATGTTTCGCCGCAATAAAGGCGAATTTTTGCGTCGACTTATAACCATGAATGAGACATGGCTCCACCACTTCACACCTGAGACAAAGAAATAGTGAAGGCAATGGACAGGAATGGGAGTATCGTGTCTACAGAAGGCGAAGACAGTTCCATCTGCTGGAAGGATATGGTGCCTGTTCTTCGGGATGCGCATAGGATAAATGTTATGGATTATCTTCAGAAAAGAAAAACCATCAACCAACTGCACATATTGTGCTAATTTATTATAGCACTTAGGTGATGAAATGATGGGAAAAAGGCATCATTTGGCGAAGAAGGAAGTGTTGTTTCCTCAAGACAATGCTCCAGTTTACACATCCATTTTACGATGGCCAAAACTAAGGTTCGAATTGCTTCATCATTAGCTCCCTCGGACTATTTTCTATTTCCAAACTTGTAAAAGGGACTCGGTGGTAAAAGATATGCCTACAATGAATAAGTGGAGTCTGCGATTTATTGGACATACGAGATGTGTTTAAACAATAAGGTGAATTTTTATTTTTCTCAAAAAATATTAATATTTTCATCAATTTCTATTTTATCTCCTTTAAAGTAGTCCCCTCCAGACATAATACACTTGCTCCAGCGTTTTTTTTTTTCAATCCTCGAAGCAGTTGTGATATGCACTTTTTGGTATGTCCTTAAGCTCTCTCAGCGATTCGGTTTTTATCGTTTTTACGATTGAGTAATTGTCGCAAAACGCCGTCCTTTCATGGGTCTCTTCACTTTTGGGAACTGGAAAAAGTCGCAGGGGGCCAAATCTGGTGTATGTATACGGTGGCTGAGGCATGATAATGGTATTGTTTTTGGCCAAATAATCTCTCTCAAGCAAATATGAGTAAGCAGGTGCATTATCATGATGCAAAATTTTTTCTACAATTTCGGGCGTTTTTTTTTCAACGTAATATTCCTTATTTACCGTACGATCTTGTGGTAAGAACTCCTGATGCACAACACCATGGTAATCGAAGAAACCACTGAGAAAAATCTTGATATTTGATCGAACTTGGCGTGCTTTTATCGGCCTAGGCTCTCTTGGACTCGTCCATTGGGACGAATGAGCTTTGGTTTCGATGTCATAACCATATATCTATGATTCGCCACCAGTTATGACCCCTTTAAGAAAATCTGGATCATCGCTGACGTCATTCCACAATTCCTGAGTGATGCTCATGCGACGTTATTTTTGGTCAAAATTCAGCAATTTTGGAACGAACTTCGCTGCCACACGTTTCATGCCCAAAATTTCCGAAAAGATTACATGGCATGAACCAACCAATATGCCGACATCCTCAGCAACTTTTCTAATTGTGATTCGACGATTCTCCATAACAATTTTCATCAACTTTCTCAACATTTTCATTGGTTGTTGATGTGCTGGGGCGTTCAGAGCGAGCCTCTTCATTCACATCTTCTCGACCCTCTTTGAAAAGCTTGTACTACTTGTAAACATTGTTTTGACTCAGAGTACTCTCGCCGTATGCCACTGTCAACATTTTAAGTATTTTTGAGCACTTAATTCAATTTTTTACACAAAATTTGATGCAACTTCTTTGAACCATTTTTTTCGACAGCAGAAAATCGCCGAACACGCAAAACACTTGTCTTATTTATGCCTCTCACAAACAAACTAAACATGCTATTTGGATAAAACAGTCAACATATCTTCGGACGAGTGCGCCAACATAAAAAAAGTAATAATAATCGAAAGTCGAATGTACGTAACCCGCGAAATTTGAAAATTCACGTTATTTTTTTGCACACACCTCGTATAATTGTCGATAAAATACGAAAGAAACTGATCGGTTAGCTGCTACCTCCTACAAAAACAACGGGTTTATCGAAGTAAAAGGAGATTATGTTGAAAAATAAAGAAAATGTTTGTTCATTTTTTTGTGTCTTCTTTGTAAGGTCGCCTAGCTTTGGACCTCCCTCGTTTTGATCCCAGTGCCTTGAATAAACGAGCCAACACCGCTCTTATAAGAGCTCATATCTCATTCATGAGAAGCAAGAAAATTTTTTCGCATTAGGGATTGCTGTTTTTCAAAAATTTGAAGGAGATATTCAAAATCTTGCTCAAAGAACAGAATATTTGGACTTCTTTCAATTCGAGTTTTTGTGCTTAGTATTTAAATTTGTATAATTTGTACTTTTAACATTTTGGCGATTTGAATCTATACACTTTGTAATGTAAATTAATAATGTAAATTCAAAGCTTAATAAGAAGCCAGCGCGCTTGGTCCCTCCTACTCCACAATAGGAATCGAAAGCGATACATTCGTTCTCCATAAACGATGTCTGTATTTGCAACAATTGATAACGATATCGTGAAGATGCCCTATTTTGAAATAACTTTTTCGATGATGGTTTCAAACAATTTTTGTTTCACTTGAAAATATCGGGCGATTTTTTAAGATTTAAGTTTTTCAGGTTGGCAACACTGGTTGGTAATGGCGACCAAACGTCATCTGTGAAAGTGAAAAGTGTACAGTATACTCTGCCATTTCATCATGGAAAGACTAACAAACGAGCAACGATTGCAAATCGTTGAAATTTATTATCAAAATTCGTGGCAAATGCACATCGTTTAATACGACCATTTTATGGTCGCCATAATTGACCAGCTGAATCGCATCCGGAGTGATGAACAGCCACATGTCACATATGAATTATAGGTGCATCCCAAAAAAACGACAGTCTGTTGTGGTTTATGGGCTGGTGGCATCATTGGTCCATTTTTTTTTTTTTCAAAGACAACCGTGGAAGAAACGTTACCGCCAACGGCGAACGTGTTACGCGAACCATGAGACGCGATTTTTTTTTTTGCTCCAATTGGCTGAGTTGAACTTGGTTGACATGTGGTTTCATTAGGACGGTGCAACATGCCACACTGCTCGTGAAACAATGGATATGTTGAGGGATGAGTTTGGTGAGCAGCTTATCTCTCGATTTGGCCCTGCGAGTTGGCCCCCAAGATCTTACAATTTAACGCCTCTTGATTATTTCTTGTGGGGTTATGTCAAGTCGTTAATCTATGCGGACAAGACGAACTCTATTGAAGCCTTACAGGATAACAAAGACCAATTTATCGATTCAAATAAACAATTTTAAAGTATAATGCAAATTTGAGTGTTTTATTCGATTTTTAAAAAAACTACGATTAATAAATCGCCCTATAGGTATAAAAATACAAGCAAAATTTTGTGTTGCTTGAAAAACTACCATAAAAGGAATGTGCTGAATAAATATCTGGCACAAATTGGTGAGCCTTAAAATTAAATTATAACTTTTTAATTCCAGAAAGTTTCTATTCTCGTCCCTATTTAGGAAAAGGCAAATAAACACAAATATTTCTAACTACAGGAATGTTTTGTTAGAGGGTGTGATATTGTTAATATACTCGTATTGCGACCGATATCATATTGGATATCGTAATTTCCTCGAATGACAGTGCTGACATGCTCTGGGTTCACAACAAAAATACGATATCATATTTTTATGGAATAAAGATATCGTTAAAAAACGTTAATTTTCATAGCCGTTTGTAATTTTGATGAAGAATGCCGATAAGGGGATACTATTTTGATATCATAGCGATATCGCTGGGAATAGTATAATTTTATGTGCATGCCATTTATGGGAGAATATCAGGGTATTTATAAACAATTGTTTAATTTTTGGCACCTTTCGTTTTTTGACTACATATAGATAGACCTGTTAAAACCTTGGTCAGAAATCATGTAAGTGCACAAAATTGTATTTCTATTATTTAAATGGTGTAAATGGTTTCTTTTTTGTACAGAAAGATCATCTCTCTTTCTTTTTTTAGCGCAATCATTTATCGATAATTATACGTTCACCCGAAGGAATGAAGTAATACCTCATTTGGTACGCAGTAATGCAACAATCATCTATAAGGTCATCTACTTTTCGTTTTCAAGTAAAGTTAAATAAAACACATATAAAGCTATGATTTCGATGAAACTTTTATTTCCTTATAATGTTTGTACCTTGCCATTATGTACGAAATACTATATCATTTAAATAACTGCTTCTGGAGTAGTTGCAGCAGTGGACCCTTTTGAGGTACTCTTCGAAAAAATACAGCCCAAGGACACCTCAAAACCATAATCCGCGCCAATCCGCTTTCCTACAATCACTTTTAGGTTCTCCAAGCCTCACATGCGACAGTTTTGCTTATTGACGTAACCACCGAGTGAGAAATCAGTTTTATGGTTGAAGAAAATTTTATTCGATTGAAAACCAATATTTGAATTACCGCTTTTATAGTAAGTTTTAATTATTTGTACGCGTTTTTACACGATTCATATGCGCAAATGGCAAACCTTTCACAAAATAAATACGATTTCAGATGACAGGTATTGAACAGATGACAACATTGACAGACTAGCGGGTTTGAAACCACTTAATGGATAACTCTATATAAGGATTTGCTATATTTATTAGTTACAATATCGCCAAATTTTGATTCCGTAATTCTATATGCATTTGATATATCCGCTACACAGATGATTTTATCTACATATTTGAAATTACAATACACAGGTTTTATTAAACATTTTCTATTAATATTCAATATAAATGATTAGTGCTCTTCAATATAGCAGTGCATACTTCTACAATAAAATATTTTTAGGTAAAGAAATAAATAATAAACTCTAATAGAACAACATATCGTTAAGATACCTGTCATATATATTTCAAAATGTATTTGCATTCACATTTCTCACAATGGTATCTTTCCTTCCAGACAAGCATATCCACATTTATAGAAGATAATGGCTAACACTATAGGTCAGAATGAACAAAGATGAATAAAAGCACTACAACATAAGTATTTCACGAGAGATTTAACATTTAAATGGGCAGAAAAATATTCTTTTATTTACCATTTCCCACTCCAAACTGCGCCACCGCAATTCAGTGTGGTTTGTAATATTTATCATGTCTACTTAAGGAGATGAAAATAAATAAAAAGGATATTGATATGAAAAGGTTGGTTTGGAAATTCGTAGAAGTTACAATGTATCTTTTGTGGTTAATGGCTGGCTTAAAGTGGCCAAATAACTACGAGTATCATAGTTTTTGTCAACATCTATTAAGAAATCTATTATTTTGGCCCATATCTAATTTCAAACCGGCAGAAATTTCTTAGTCGATATTTTCGAACTAGTCAATATTTCGAACATTGCACTTTCACTCATAAAGCCAGAGGAACATATAAATTGATATGAGAAATGACTGAATTTAGTACAATTCAATGAAAGATATGGATATGGAACTAGAAACAAATAGTTTAAAGTGCGAACTTCGTATGGGTAGCATCAGAAAAGGAGAAGTTTTCCGGTTGATTGATTCGTTTTTTGGAAATATTGCAATTTAATATAAATGATAATAACATAAGTCACTGCAGCCTTCGAGTTGGGGCATTTAGGTGAAAAAATTAAGTTTCAATAAATCGATAAATATGCATGTAAAACATCCGAATGTGCTGAGCAATGCAGTCCATTTTCATTCTCTGAATTATGTTTATAAAAGGCATAATGTTCACTAATTTTAGCTGAAGTCAAAGTACGTGATTGGTATCTTCCAATCAATGTTAAGAATATATGGGGGAGAAAGGTCAGTTGTATGGGAGATGGGATTTTTCCCAGGTTTCATCAGGAATTATGAAACAACAACTAGAGAAATTTTAGCTTGCCAGGTATGACTGAATTTCTGGTAGAGGGTTTTCAGCAGGATAATGCAACCATAAACGTTTCACGTGCTAGTCGAGCCTGGTTTCAAGGCAACGAAATTGAAACTATGTCATAGCAACCTCGGTCTTCGGATTTAAATCCTATTAAAAACATGTGGGTAGAAGTTTTCAATCGTCTCTCGGGAATGGGCTCAAATACCACATGCCGAGTTCCAAAAAATGATTGATTCGATGCCACATCCAATTTTTGAAGTAATTGAAGAATCTGGGGGATGGGCACATTATTAATTTACATAGAGCCTTTTTGAAGCTTCCTTCTTTGATTTTTGATAACATAGAACATAGTGCCTTTAATTGAATTTCACGCTTTATTTTAGAGTTTTTCGTTTTTTTCCATCATAAGTTTGTTATTTAAATAAAAATAAGAAAAAGTTATTGTGTTTAGCTTAAAATTAATAAAAATATATAATTTAATACAAAAATCTTTACCAACATGCATAAGGTTCAAATAATCTATTTCAAAAGGGAGTGCCTTTAATTCAATTTCGCTGAGTGCATAAATATAAGAATTTGAATTTTGTGGGAGGTAGCATAAGGAGTGTGGTTAATAGGCCAATTAAGTAAAATTTTGAAAAAAAAAAAAAAAAAAAAAAAAATAAAAATAAAAATAAATAAAAATAAATATATATATATGTAAATCAGTTTTTTGCGTTTTTCGTATTAGGAGTTACGGAGACAAAAATGTGTTTCGGAAATTCGATAAAATTTCGTCCACTTTTGTCCTCAAAACTTTCTTGACGAGAAGTATGTTATGCGCCAAATTTGATTAACTTCAGTGATGTGCTTGAAAGGTACGAGGCTAACAATATATAGGTTAGCTGAGAATATACAGGTTAAGTCAATCATTTGTATAGGAAGAACCATAAGGGCCTGGCGAATTTCATCGATTTTTATTATCAGTAATAAATCTGTGAAAGCTAATGTGTACCAGAATTGACTGAATACCCTATAACTCCATACCAGAAGGAGAGGATCGATGTAGGACACTTACAATCACCGGGTAAAATCTGATAAAATAGGTATGCAATGGAGATTTACGACAGTTGTCGTGTAAAGTAAGACATTTAGATAGACGGACACAGTTCAATTGATATAAAAATTCATGAAACACATTTGGTCAAGAAGTATTTGTCGATTTTAAGCTTCCTTCTGCATGTTACACTTTTACGGTATAATACGAGGTGTGTTCAAAAACTAAAGTAAATCTTCATGTCTCTCAAAAAATATTTATTCTAAAACGCACTTTTTGGTATCGCAAACAGCTCCTGTTTCGATTTGTCTTTTATCTCCTCAATCGTAGTAAAACGCTTTCCTTCCATCGGTGTCTTCAGTTTTGGGAAGAAGAAAAAGTTAGTGGGAGCCAAGTTCGGTGAATACGGTGGTTGAGGCATGATTGCGGTTTTGTTTTTGGCCAAAAACTCACGCACAAGCATCGAAGTGTGAGTTTTTCCACAATTCCGTGCGTTTCTGACGAATTGCTTCGCTCAAACGGCGCATAACTTCAAGGTAGTATTCCTTATTGACCGTACGACCTTGTGGCAAGAATTTATGATGCACCACGCCATTGCAATCGAAGAAAACAGTGAGCAAAACCTTCACATTTGACTGAAGTTGAGGTGCTTTTCGGTCCAAGACGAGCATCGTCATTGACATCTTCTCGGCCTTCCTTAAACCGGTTATACCACAATCGAACTTGTGTTTGGTCCATAGTAGACTCGCCAAACGCCACAGTTAACATTTCAAATGTCGTTGCACATTTAATTTTATTTTTGACACAAAACTTAATACAGTTTGTGTGATCGATCATTTTTTCGAACAGTAAAAAATCGAGGAGCACATCAAAACACGACTAACCTATTTATCTGTCAAAAACAAACTGACAATCCAAAATGGCTTATATTGTCAACATATATAACATAAAAAAATTGCGAAAATGAAACATACGTAACTAACGAAATTTAAAAAAAAAAAACGTTTTTTTTTTTTTTGATCACACCTCGATTTTGTAAATATTAATATTAATTGTGATATTTGGATAATTTAAAACACTCAGTCTGGTAACTCATACAAATAGCATTAAATTCTAAAATATTTTTTGTTTTTAAATGCGTTTACGAATCCACCAAATATTGTGTTTTCCTGTACTCTAATCCATGAATGCATGCTGCGACCACCAGAGCCCGCTCTGTTATCACCTCATTACCAAATGGCTGATTCAACAAAAAGTATACTTTCGAGCAATTCAGATGCTCAAGATACTGTATTGATTAATATAAGGTGTAGTAAAAATAAATCTGTTATTTTGGCATGACAATGAGAGCGCTATTTTAGCATAGTTAGAAAGATCTGACTTGGGTCAAATATGCACCATTTTGTTCAATAATTTGTTGCCATTTTGAAGATGATTCCTTTCCCTCGTCTTTATTGGTAAATATTAGGGACAGTCGATTTCCGCAAGTTTTTCTTGAGGCAAAGTTTTCAATTTCATACTTTTTAGTGGATATTTTGTATTTGTTGAACATTTTTCTTAATATATTGATCTCAGTAGTATTTGAAATTCCAACCGCCGTCGTGTTTATCGATTTTTTTATAGGGCTCACATCGAGGGATGCCAGATTGCATCACTTAAGGTTAGAAATGGCAATTAAATATTATTATATTACAAGTTATGTATTGCATGAGCGAGTTCGGTTTCTGCACGAATCTGCAAAGCACGAAAAAATCATATCAACTGTTTCCATGACTGAGTGAGATATATTTTAAATTTAAAAAAAAATTCAACAGACTCACCCTAATACTCGTGTCGTGAACGTTTGAAGTTTTAAACATGCAGCTGGGTATCATATTTTACTTTTGTTTTTATTCCAATAAATGTATGTAAGACGAAAAGTTGTATAGAATATGAATAAATCATGAGTACATCTAATGTAAAACTTTCTTTAAGTACTAGTTGATTTTTATGGAGCAGCAGAGTAGCTTTTGGCATGGTGTAATTTTTAAAAATAGTTTTCTATTTATTATTCTTGGAAGTGCAGCGACGCTCGAG
This sequence comes from Philornis downsi, assembly GCA_019455685.1. Classification (NCBI taxonomy): domain Eukaryota; kingdom Metazoa; phylum Arthropoda; class Insecta; order Diptera; family Muscidae; genus Philornis; species Philornis downsi. Next base: position 4,710,368 of record JAHXMU010000118.1, on the reverse strand, counting down.
TATAGCGGGAAAACTTATGTTTTAGTGCACTGTATTTTATTCATAACAAAATGTTAATTTTATCGTTTAATTTTCTAAAAAAAAAAATAGTGTAGCAAAGAAAGTTACTCTGAAATAATTAAATAATTTAATTTAAATAATTTATATTTTTTTTCTGAAATCTTATTTATCTGAACGAACCTTTTTTGTTAAACACGGCGAAGACATGTCGGACATGCTTAAATCACATGCGGGAGTACCTCAGGACAGCATTATTGGTCCTACCTTACATCTGATTTTCACTTCGGATCTATCCACAGAAGAAGGGACTCTTATCGGAACGTTTGCAGACGATACAGCTGTTCTTGCCACTGACGTCAACCCAGATCAAGCATCTAGAAAATTGCAAAAACATGTCGATACCATAACAAAACGGCTGCAGAAATGGAGAATAAAGGCAAACGAAACGAAATCGGTTCAGGTAACGTTTACACTTCGGAGAGGATGTTGCCCTCCCATGTCTATTAATAATGCAAAGTATCTAGGCATTTATTTGGACAGAACACTGACTTGGAGAAAGCATATATTTACAAAAAGACTGGCCTTGGGGCTCAAACTAAGATCGTTAAATTGGCTTTTGAATGGCAAATCCAAATTATCCCTAGATAACAATTTAAAAATCTATAAATGTGTCTTAAAGCCCGCATGGACATATGGAATCCAGTAATGGGGGACTGCAGCAAACTCCAACCTTGAAATATTGCAACGCCTTCAATCCAAAGTATTGCAAACCATTACCGGTGCTCGAACAAACAATTGCATAGAGAATTGAAAACACACTTCATTAAGGAAGAAGTCCATATATACTCCGCTAGATACACGAATCGTATTCAACAACATCCGAATCAACTGGCGTGCAATCTGATTAGCGAAACACAACTATTTACCAGACTAAGGAGGCTACTCAGGACTAATATAGCAGTAGGGACACTCAAGGAAGTGTTCCTGGATAAAAATAAAATTTTAGTATATAAGTAGTATGTAGGCCAATGTAAATATTACTGAATGTCCAAGGACAGATTGTAATAAACAGAGAATTAAAAAAAAAAGAAAAAATATAATTTATATATATATGTTGTAGAAGAGATCCTAGTAGAGCTTGCCTAAATTGAGAATCCTTTTAAAAAGTGGTCATCCAAAGTGTAGATGACTGTTACCTACTCTGTGATCTAAATTCCACTCTCTAATTTATTTTATTTGATTATGTTCTAAAAATGTTTGCAATAATTGTCATTGAAAAATACTGGAAAATCAAATATTTGTATAATTCATGGAGCTCTTTTTTTGTGATAATAATAATGTGTATACTGAAACATATGAAGATTTATATCATTAAACACGGCAAAAATGTAACACTCACAGTCGGAATCGTTTAAAGTACAAAATGGCTTTTGACCAAACGTTTCATCACTTTTTAAGCAGATGAACTATGGACGATGCTAGTCTGTGTGGCTGGCTAGCAGACACGATAGCTACCTTGTAGGAAACTTCTTAAAATATTTTGCCAGATTGTGCTCAGGGATTACAAATGTGCTATGTTAATCCACCCCCTCTAGTATCTCCGATAATTCACCTTGTATGTACAATAAAATAATTTGTTTAACCCACATATTTCTAGGTTTATATTTTTTTCAACAGTTTGGTAAAACTCAGTCAAATATGATACACGATCAGAGTCAGCCAAAAAGAGATCTCATGCTGAAAATGGATCTCATCATCATGCCATCATATGGAAGCGTATATCTTTGTCATACATATTATTATCTATAAAAGTTGATAAAAATTTATCGAGTTACCGCATCCCATCTGGTAGAGTTATATCGATATCTTTAAAGTAGTTAATTATATGTTTGTCAATTCTACTGCATTTTTGTGTTTAGTGAATATGGATCAAATTTTATGTTTAGTGAATATGGACCAGATATCCATGCTTTCTCTGATAACTGCCCTACAAACCTTATTGTGTAAATAAATTCATATCGTACATCCAATGACATTTGATGAATTTGAAATTATTCTGAGAATAATGATGGACTGCTTTGCAACGCCTCTAAGGGCGACATACAAACAAATTGGATAATTTGCAAAAGCCATTGGTCCCTCTATAATTTCTAAGCGAATAAAATTAGAAGTTGCAATATTTGTTTTTCTATTATGCCTTAATTCAGAAACGAAATAAAGGGTGTCTGAATGAAATAAATGGTGTCCCAACAAGAACGAAAGATTTAAATTTGACGCCATTCGAAGTGTCATTGTTTGACATTTCAACAATTGTTATTGTTTGATAGTAGAAGGTACGAGGTTAGTAAAAATGGAGCGCTACACGAATGAACAACGCATTCCCAGTGTGAAATTGTTTTATCAAAATGGTGAAAGTTTTGCGGCTACAGTTCGCAAATTGCGATCAATTTGGGGTCACAATAATGCTCCAAAAGAGTCGACTGTAAAGAGATTAATGGATACATTTGCCGAAACTGGGTCTGTTAGTGACGTAAAGACAACAACGCGCCTTCGACCAGGTCGATCGACCGAAAATTTCGCAGCTGTACGTGATGATGTCGCTCAAACTCCATCCACCTCAATTCGACACCGAGCTCAGCAAATTGGTGTCTCCAAATCCACTATGCAGCGATGCCCATTTCCATCTTGATGGCTTCGTCAATAGACAGAATTGTCCATTTGGGGTGAGGAAAATCCTCGAGTGATTCACGAGAAGCTAATGCATCCTCAATTTGGCACTGTGTGGTGTGGATTTTGGGCTGGAAGAATCATTGGACTTGTTTTTTTTATAAAAATGAGGCATGTCAAGCGCAAACAGTCAATGGTGTTCGGTATCGTGAAATGATAACCATTTTTTTCGTGACGCTGCATTAATGAAATACCGCAGCATTTATGCAAAACGGTCACTGAAAATTTCACTAAAAGGTCGCGTGTGTGCCAGCAAAGCCGCGGCGGCCATCTGCCCGATGTGTTGTTCCATACATAACCTCATTCTGTCTACTTTACGATATAATAAAGTTTCACGATTTATTTTTAAAAATCTGTGTTTTATTAAAAATTTAAATCTTGCGTTCTTGTTGAGACACCCTTTATTAATTTATACTTCAAAATATGGTAGTTCAGAACCGAATTGAAATATAGCCCCATTTCTCTTATAAGCAAAATCTTATAATTTAAATAATCCAGAAACGGACATTTTCCGAAACTTTAACAATGATTGTCTCATAATAGCAATCTAGTCTAAAACAAAGAAAAAACACACACACAAACAAAATTAAATTTGTCAGAAATAATAATCAAACTTATGGTGACTAACAAAAAGTTGCAGTATGTTGGGCTTTAATATCTTTTTTATGCCCTGAGGAGCAATGAATTAAAGTCTTATTCAAAAATTTTGCAAAAATACAGTACAACTCGTTTAGTTGTTTTCGATTACGGTTGCGATCACACTGGAAATCACGATCATATGCTCCATGATCGGCGTTCTCCGAGTAAATATTATTGTTTAAAGCGCGCTACGAAATCACAAAACCACCATGTACTCGTAAATATAAGATTAATTGTTGGTATAAACGAATTGCGTATAAGATTTCATATACCAAGTGCTGCACCTCGGTATGATCATATTTTTTTATAACAATCCCTTAGATAATAATGAAAGTAAATGTTTCACAATTTGACTTTATATTTAAGAAATATGTCCCGCTTAGTGCGTGTCCAAGTACATGAATATGAACCCATCACCCCTTTCCTCTTCATGTTTGCACACTCAATTTTTTTCGCCTAATTGATCCATTAGCCGTAATACAATATTTGCCCTTTTCTATCTATTGGCTGTTGACAATCCATCAATTACACATCTCTTGTTGGAGTTGATGAATATATTGATATTGAATTAAAATTGAGTTATTTAGATTGCTGCATGCCGCAGACAGGTTAATCCTATCCAACCCCGATTGTACTCAAAAATGTATTTTAATTAAAATTTCCATCTATCTTAAGGGGTACCTTTAACATACTATTGTTCCAATGTTTCTTTTTCGGTTCTTGCGAAGTGCAGAAAAAAAAATGAGATGGAAAAAGAGGAACATCAACAATATTGTCATCAGCACAAACTTGGCTTCAAGCAAACTTATGAATTTTTATATTTGTAATCTAGCGTGGATGATGCTTTAGGTTTTCGCTTTGTCCCTCCCCACTAAGCGCACCAAAGTAAAAGGTAAATTTCATCGAAGGCATTTGTTGTAGTGTTTTTTAGACAGTTTTTTTCATCATTTAAACAACAGGAAAAGTTGTTTCCATCTCCTTTAGATGTTGTTGTGTTGCGAAACATGTCCAGATTTGTACACATACTATATTGTACTGTTGTTGTTGTTATTGGTGCTGTTATTCGTGCTTTTTTTACTTGTCCTTAATCAGAATAAACTTATCAGATATGTACGGCATCCCTGTCAAATAAACGAACCGAATGGACAGGAGTGGATGGACTGGAGTACAGCAGCGCAGCAACTCAACGGCAACGGCTAAGAGCATTGGAAAATGCAACAACGATTTGAGGCTCCGGACATGGCAGAAAGAAAAAAAAACACATTTTGTTTTATTAAAGACAAGAACATGCGATTTTCCTTTTGCATTGTTCTACGTTCCGTATTTTTCTTCATTAACATCTTTTACTGTGTTTTGCACATGGCATGAAAAAAAACCAAATGCTTGTTGAATCTAACACATATGTATGTTACCTAGGGAAGGTATCCCAAATTCGCTTTCTGTATATGATGAGTTCAGGCAAAACAAGTGGTAAGGTGCATAGTTGAATAGATTCCAAACGTCTAACATAATCGCATAATGGCTGGTTCATCTTTTGGAATCATATGGACCTATTAAAAAACACAATTGCCGCATCTTGCAATGTGAAAACCTCACACGTGGTGCGGATTTTAGGGAGTTAGAATCGTTGGGCCAATTTGGAGAAAATGTTGCTGTAGTGTCATTGCAATCAATAATGGATGCTATGGAGTCCCTATTATTGCTGTTCGATGGTCTAAAATTGCAGATATAAACTTGATTCATCAGGATGGCGCACCGAGTCACACATTTCGTCAAACAGCCCCTCAACCAGGTCTTGGACTATTAGGAAGCCAAGAGGCCATAATGTGAAGCAAGTCGAGGCGGTCGCGAGTACGGACATGTGTTAGAAGTCCACGAGGGTTCAACTTGAGTCTCGCCGGGAAGGTCTTACCCACGGTGTGCGACACACTAGGCATATTACAATGCGATTGTCAGCGCGCCCTTGGGATAGCCAAGTAAAACTTGGGCTATCTAGGAAAAGGGGCTGACAATTGTGCTATTAACATACATTGTCAGCCCTTTCTTCGCAGCCAGGAGATACCAAATTGATTATGCTAGGTTAGGCGCGCAATTAAGTGCCCACAGTTTGCCAATAGGTGGCGACAACTGTAAGTTCTAGTCGATTCTGCCATAACCTAAACGTCAAGAGCCAAGCTTAGGCATACGGTAAACATACCGCCTCGACACATCAGTGATTTTCTATTGACGTTATATTCCGTTAATTGTGTGAATATGTATGAATTTCTGCCAAATAATCGTCATATGCAGAAAGTATAGATTTTCTTCTTTCAATCGAAGAAGATGGCGGCTGAAGCTCATCGAAAGCTTCAAAACGCTTACAGAGATGCTGCTTCAAGTGAAACAACGTGTCGAGATTGGTTCCATCGCTTTAAAAATGGTGATTTTGATGCTGGCGACCGTTGGCGTGAAGGAAGGTGGAAAACCTTTGATGACACTGAATTGACGGCATTGCTTGACGGGGGCGCGTGTAAAACGCAGGTAGAGCTTGCTTTAGTATTAGGAGTTATCTGCCAAGCCATTCCAAGCGTTTGCGTGCGTTGGGAATTACTTAAAAGCAAGGAACTTGGGTTCCTTATGAGTTGAAGCCAAGGCACATTGAGCGCCGTTTTTTCGCCTGTGAACAACTGCTTCAAAAAATGACGGGGTTTCTTCATCGTATTGTAACAGGTGATGAAAATTAAATTCATTACATCAATATAAAGGAAAGATAATCATGGGGACTGCCCGGTCATGCTACTACGTCGTCGCCTCGGCCGAATATTCACGCTGCGAAGGTTATGCTCTGTATTTGGTGGGACCAGGTTGGTGGAATTTATTACGAGCTGTTGAAAGCAAGCTAAACCATTACTGGGAATCGGTATCGACTTCAGTTAATGCGAATGAGCCGAGCTTTGCGATAGAAACGCCCACAATATGCGAGTGATTTTTCTGGATGAAGCCATTTAAAACCTACCTGAAAACGCTGAAATGGGAAGTCTTACCCCATCCGCCATATTCTCCAGATGTTGCGCCTTCCGATTATCACTTGTTCCTTTCGATGGCACACGGTCTGGCTGACCAGCAGTTCCACTCATATGACGACATTAAGGAATGGCTAGATTCGTGGAAAACCTGAAAACATGGGGAATAGTGGTAGCTAGCGATAGGCAATACTTTCAGTGAATCATTTGTAAACATGTTTTCATAATAAAATTACATTTTTATAAAAAAAAAACAGCAAGAACTTAATTACGCACCTAATACCATCAATAAAGAAGATGCTTCATCTTTATAATAAAACTATAACTTATCAAAAGGAATTGTGTTTTGCCCATTTTATTGACTTTTGTAAATGTAATATTTTTCTACTCTGCATAGGCAGAGTAATTCATGATGAATTACAGCCCACAGGTCATTTACTATCTATCATCTTCAAAACCAATTAGTTATAAAAAATAAAATTGAATTTACTATGTAATGAAAAAGCAGAAATACATTGATTAAGAAAAAAGTTATTTGAATTTCATATTGTACATATGATAGAATTTTCCCAATGAAAATAATACGATTAAATAGTGTATAAACTGTGACGGCTCCTCTCATATCTATCAATTTCTGCTGTGGATTTGTTTTAAATGGTAGAAATAATTAAGGAATATGTTGGAGAAGTCGTTTTCTCCACAGGCGGTTTTGTCCTTGTGCAGGTAAATTGCTTCATTCTGAATTATTTTTTTCACTTGCGGCTCATTATATAATAGCTATAATAGTCCGTTACAGATGGAAATAAACTAAAATGCGTCATACCAGCGTTTATCAGATATTAAATTGCTTTTAACTAATGAATAAATGTTAACAATATTAGAAAAAAGGATCATTTTTGATATCTTGAAAGTTGTTTAACTTCTGATGAATTTGTCACACTTGTTACAATTACGGATTATAGTATAGTAGACGAATCGCTGCATTATAAGTGAGTCCGCCAAACATGCCTTCCTCACATACATAACGCGCGTAATACGTGTCAAGTTCAATTGAGTTTAGAGTGATTGCCTCAAAAGTATAAAGTATGAAGTCAATCAGCCAATCAGTATCAAGTGGTAGGTACTAGAGGGGTGCGGCAATGCAGTCTGTTTTCATTCTCAGAACTTAACTTATAAAACGCTTAACGTGTGCAGAATTTGGTCAAATTTAGTGCTATCACGTAGATGATGTGAATCTAAACATACGAGGTGTGATAAAAAAAAGATTTTTTTTCAAATTTCATGAGTTAGGTATGTTCGATTTTCGAATTGTTTTTTCTGTTAGTTGGTACACATGTCTGTTATATATGTTGACAATATCAGCCATTTTGGATTCTCAGTTTGTTTTTGACAGATAAAAAGGTTAGTCGTGTTTTGGTGCGCTCTTCGATATTTTACTATTCAAAAAATGGATCAAAGAAACTGGAATTTTGTGTAAAAAATGAAATTAAATGTGCAGGACCACTTGAAATGTTGACTGTGGCGTTTGGCAAGTCTACTATGGGCAGAACACAAGTTCAATTGTGGTATAACCGGTTCTAAGGAAGGCCGAGAAGATGTCAATGACGATGCTCATCCTGGTCGCCCGAGCACGTCAACAACCGATGAAAACATTGAAGCAGTGAAGAAAATGATTTTGGATAATCATCGAATCACTATTAGAGAGGTTGTTGGTGATGTTGGCATATCGTTCGGCTCATGCTAAGTAATTTTTACGGATGTTTTAGGCATGAAACGTGCGACAGCGAAGATTGTTCCAAAATTGGTAAATTTTGAGCAAAAACAACGTCGCATGGACATTGCTCAGGAGCTGCTGAACGTCGTCAACGACGATCTAGATTTCGTCAAAATGGACATAACTGGTGACGAATCATGGGTGTATGGCTATGACATTGAAACCAAAGCCCAATCATCCCAATGAAAGCGTCCAGAAGAGCCAAGACGGAAAAAAGTACGTCAAGTTCGGTTAAATGTGACAAATGTGAATGTGAATCGATTGCAATGGCATGGTGCATCATGAATTCTTGCCACAAGGTCGTACGCCCAATAAGGAATACTACCTTGAAGTTATGCGCCGTTTGCGAGAAGCAATTCGTCAGAAACGCACAGAATTGTCGAAAAACAATCATGGATTTTGCACCATGATAACGCACCAGCTCACACATCGATGCTTGTGCGTGAGTTTTTGGGCAAAAACAAGACCGCAATCATGCCTTAACCACCATATTCCCCGGACTTGCCCCCCGCTGAATTTTCCTCTTCCCAAAACTGATGATCCGATGAAAGGGAAGCGTTTTGCTTACGATAGAGGAGATAAGAGAAAAATCGAAACAAAACCTGTTTGCGATACCAAAAAGCGCGTTTCAGAAGTGAAAAAACGCTGGTATAAGTGTATTATATCTGAGGGAGATTACTTTGAAGGGGACAAAATAGTTATTGATGAATAAATAAATACTTTTTGAAAAAATTGAAAATAACGGTTGTTTTTTGATCACACCTCGTAGATGTCCACCTCTAAGGGAGCTCCCAAAAGTTAGGTTGATGCAACCTATCAGTTAGGGGATAAAAAAAAATGAAATTTAGAAAAATCTATAAATTTGTGTGAGTGATACTGAGAAGGACAAGTCAACATAGTCCATTTATAAACCCAACTGCTAGCCGGCAAAAGGAAGTGCAAAATTATAACAAGTTTCGCGAAGATTTGCGGCAGTTATCATGTCTACCCCCCAAGTAGATGAACGTTTTGTAATCGGCTTACAAAGTCATGAAATGCATTTCGTCAAAAGATTCTTGGCACTTTAAACGCTTTCTTATAGGTATTAAATTTTTATCGTATAAAGTGGCATATGCCTTTGGAAGAAGGTATAAATGTATGGGACACCAAATTCCTTTTGGTTCCTCCCATACAAATTGGGCAATTTTACGTAATTAAATTTTTTGGGTGTAACTTCTGATATGTCGATTGCAGCAACTTGAATTTTTCTTCACTGTTTTGTTTTATAGATTTCCATAAAATTCGGGAAAATTGACCAGCTATTCATATCCGTTCTGCTACCTCCCATACAACTGACCAACATAGCTCATGTATTCTTAGAAATAATGTGTTGTTAGAAATAAGAAAGATGGTATCTAAGAGTGCAAATAAACCGCACTGTCACGCTCTTTTACATACAACTTGTCTGATTTTACGACTACAGCAATCTATATTTTTGTTTATTGTATTGAATTAGAGAGTGTGCGAAATCGACCAACAACGTCCCTTCTGATGTATTCCATATAAAGGACTGATTTAACCCATATATCCTGAAATTTCCTATCTTTAAAGCAGTTATAATAATTTCGGCCAAGTTGGAGTTTTGCCTTCGATGAACTCAGAAAAACACTTGGAAGACTACGTAATGAGATCATTATTGGATTCCATGACGTATGCATTGGTTTTGTTCCGTGAAATTCAACCAAATATAGCACACGTTTTGCGTTTGATGAGCTTGCTTCTGAAAATGGAAATAGCCCTCAGCGCCACGCCCATTTAGGTATCCCCCAAAAAAAAAATTTATCAGTTTGCCGAAAATCAATTCTTTCCCCTGTTTAAATGCGTAGTAACTAATTTTTTTTTTTTTCAAATTAATTATAGACTTCGTAAAATGCAAAAAAATCGACAGGATGACTTCACCGTTTCTGCTTCCTCAAGTATAAATTACATGATTTAACCCATGTAATCCTGTATTCATACCCTTCGTTCTATTGTACCAAATACAGTATTGTGCTTTAGTTCACAATTGTTTATTGCTTTTTTTTTTAACTTTCATATAAAAGAATGGACAAATAAAAAATAATAATAACAGAATGCAACCTGGCGACATATTATAGATAGTTGAGCTTTTTTAATCGCCGCAGTATTTCCTTTACGTTACTGTATAGCATAGGTTGAAAGGTCTCAAAAAACGTTACAATCAGCTCATAGCGATTTAAGCCAGCGTTTTTTTATGGCCCAACCTGTTTGAAATGCGATGTAAATAAATTCGTAACTATTATATGCTTCCGTCTTACAGAGGTTTGTATTGGGAAACCGTCCTATATTCATTTTCAACAGAACGTTGTTGGATTCCATTTCGCTTCACCTAAAGTGAACTCATTCTGTACCTAAAAATGCTAAAAACCTGGCCGAACTACTAGACAATGAGGGAAGAACAACAATATTATACTCGTATGTCATTTGTAGTCGTTGACCATATATTGCACTCCTTTCGAGGACTACGTAATGATTTTACTAACGTATGCATTGGTTTTTGGTCCGTGAAATCATTAGTCAGTCAGATACAACATTTTTAGTAAGATTACTTCGGTAGCCCCAAAGCTGTGGTGCATGTTGTATTAAATTATTCATTATTTTGAAGCAGTAAATATAAAGTAACCCTTTAGGCTGTTTAGGGTGTAGATTTCAGTTCGATCATTTGCTGGTGGTAAGTTCAGTGCTAACAGTTATGTAAATGCAGGACGAATAGTTTTGTGAATCGTGTTTGCTACTACATTGTACATATTTGTTTTAGTATTTATTTTCTTCCCGTTTGAACCGTCTGTATGTAGATATTTTGTAACAATTTTGAAAGAACAAAGCAAAATTTGTTATGGTAATTTTTTACATTTCCTTAAATCTCCTGGTGTTTCGCATTGTATGAAATTTTCTTTTTAATTCATACCCGTTACAATTCTATGCATTTCGTTTATAAAAACTCCACTGTTACCCTTAATTGCATATACTTCCTTAATTAGGCAAAAAGAAAACTATCACATTGTCACATATAATTATTAAAGTGGCTTCTAGAATTAGTTGTCAAAGTATCCAAATAAGATTAAAATTCGATGCGCTTTACGAAAATTTCATAAGCTGAACCCATTTAAACTGATGTCCAAACATAAAGATTTTTTTAAGTAAAGTAAAAAGAAGAAGTCATGGGGGAAAAAGGCGGAACAAACCACTATTAAGTTGGGTCAAGCAATTTGTATATAGCTCAGTGAGAGTAAATGGTAGACGATTGCAAATCTATTTTGGATGCAAAAGATTAAAGTTCTGTAACAACGATTCTAGGAATCCTTAATTTTTTAACGGCTATCAGTCATAAGCACATCAATTTGACTTTCCCAAATGAGTTAAATTAGGTATTCAAAAAACGTGAGTTAATATTTTTTAGGCAATTTGGTGTTCGAAAGAATTGTGGGACAGAAGAGGCAGTAGTCGATGTGGCTAATGAGGTATGTAATGGACTTAATAGAGAATTTAGTAGAGTAGAAGAATTTTTGTTTTTTTTTTTTTTTTTTTTTTTGTTTTGGACATAAGCAAAGATTTGGAACTAATTGATCACACAATATTGATTAAAAATATAAGTTCACTGGCATTCAGGTACAAGTTGTGGAAGATTATTTAAAAAATAGGAGCTGCAAATTGGACATATCAAAAAGCAATTTCAAACCACTCAAGTACTCGTATGGTGTCCCACAGAGAAGTGTACCTAATCCGTTGTATTTTCAAACAGATATCAATGATATAAAAAGCATAATTTTTTGTGGAAAGATGGTTATGCTTTTCTATACAATTATACACATTCGATAGTTTTGAATACGTAGATTGAATATGACGCTTTTATTCTGAATATGCTTGTACTGCTTCGGCCAAATTGAATAAAAAGAGGAACATATATGAGAATTTGTATGGCGAAACTGTAACTGAATTAAAATCTGTCAAATATCTTGGTGCTGTTTTTGTTTTCTTACAAGTTTTCTTGAGACCTGCTGAAACTAACGATTTTGACAGCAACCGAAATTCTAATAAGTTTAAGAATAAATTGTCAAATAAATTGTCATTATGCTTTTATGACAATGGATTATTTGGTGTATTTACCAATACTATAGGCTGCTAAAAACTGTGCCCGCCTAAAGTCTTTGCAGACTCTACAAAATACAGTATTAAAAATTGTTTACAACTAACCAATGGATACTTTTGCAGTGTAAAACCTTTGTTTTTTGTGTTCAAATCTGAGGCTCAATTTTTAATGCATTTTTAACGTTTTATCAACATTTTAAACAATCCCAGGTAAATATAAATCAGCATTTAAGCTTAAAGCTTTCAAGATGTAAACTTGAGCTGACAAAGCAAAACAAAAAAAAAAAACAGTAAATTCAATGAATTACCACGTGATCTTACGTAAATTGCTAGAACATCAAAATCTAAATTTAAAATTAAATTATATTTACTTGATCTATCTATCTTGATCTATCTATCTTCTATGATTTCTTTTGTTGTCAACAACATTTTTGATTTATTCAAAATTATATTTTTTTATTACTACTGTTATACGACATTAAAATTGGTACATACTCGTATATATCAATATATTCTGATTTTTAACATAAAGATTCAGCATTAATATTCTTGCTAACTGGTCTTTATCAAAGCCTATAAGGCGCATTGTGAATGATAATTGTAAGAAATGAAATTAAAGAAAAGACTTGAATGATTCGGTAATCTGTGTGCTCAAAATGGCTGATTGCAATTAGAACAAAGGTGTCAAAGTTTAACACATTATGTAAATCAGCGTAGACAATATAATTTCTTCTTACCCTATCTCAATTTTGGAGTCAAAAACACTATAATTCAACAATCTATCTATATAAATAAAAATTAAATGCCGTTCGTTGGTAAGGACATCAGTTGAGAACGGCTGGACCGAATTGAATAATTTTTTTTTTTTAAATGTTCGTCGTAGTCCAACTTAGGTTTTTATGGAAAGAAAAATTTACCACGCCCACTTTTTTCGATTTATCTAAAATTGTAAAACGGCTACACCGATTTGGCTAATTCTTTTTTTAAATGTTTGTAGTAAATGTTTCTAGTACTGCTACAAATATGGGTGGGATTGGTCAAAGGGGCGTGGTACCTCCCATACAAACCACAAATTAAAAATCCATTATCTATGCTCCTGCTTACGGTATTTGAACAAAATTTGGTGCGTAGGTTTGGTGTACATATCTTAAGTGCTGCTGCAAATATGGGCGGGATTGGACAAAGGGGCGTAGTACCTCCCATACAAACCATAAATTAAATATCCATTATTTCTGCTCCTGCTAACGGTATTTGAACAAAATTTGGTATATAAGTTTGGTGCACATATTGTAGCTTCTGCTGCAAATATGGGCGGGATTGGACAAATAGGCGTGGTACCACCCGAAGAAATCAAAAATTAAAAAAACCATTATTTCTGATCCTGTTATAGGAAAATTTAAGTTTTTCATATACTGACTTTATTTCACTTCTCATTTTTCTATGTATGAGAAACTTTTAGGAGAAACTCAAACACCTAACTTTGTCAATCATGTTGCCTTCTTTTCACTTCTCAATTTTTTTACTTAGCCTAAGCTTAAACTTTAAAAAGTTCCTAATTAGTGCTATTTGTGAAAATTGTTTACGAGCCTTATTCAGTGCTATTGTGTTTGCTGCAAAAAGTGAAAATTTTAAAATACAATTAACCGTGCGCTCAAATTTTTTGTGCAATATAATATAGGTGTTGCTGAGTATAATTTCAGCAATAACTTTTTTTATAAGAAAAAACGAAGAACATTTTCTTTTCTTCTTCTTCTCTCTTCTCTTATATATAAAAATGAATTTCGGTCAGAAACAGTGTTAGATTATAGTATTGATTATGTTTCAATTAACTTTAATAATAAGTGAGTGAGATGCCGTCAATCAGACGTAGGAACATTGGTCGCAGAGGCCGTACGGCTACAAGATCAAGAAATTCTCGAGTGACTGAAAGTCCTGAACATCAAGCAAATCGTATTGAGAGGAACAGCCAACGGATATTAGAATCCCGATTAATTCAGTCACATGAAGATCAAGCTAAATGGTGAGAAAAATGTATAGTAATTCATTAATTGAGAACGGCTGGGCCGATTTGGCTCAAATTTTTTCTCAGTTGTTCGTAATTGCCTGGAGAAGGTTTTTACGAAAGAAAATTTTGAGGAAACCCTCCGGAAATGTGGGAAAATTTAAAAAATCGAAAATGGATTTTTTGTATGGAATTTTGTGTGCAATTGTTCCGGAATGGAAAACTGTTAGTGGAAAACTCGAAAAATTCGGGAAAATTTTCAATTCGTTTGATTTTGGACTGCGTAAAGTTGGAAAATTCGTCGTAAATTTCGGAAAATTATGAAATTTATTGTGATAAAATATGTTTTGCGTGAATTTTGGGTGGAGAAGTTAACGAGATAAATAACAAATGGCGCTGCGCTGCGTTTAATGCCACAACCCCGTAGATGGCGTTATACGTTAACTTAGGCTGAGCGCAATTTGACAGGTGCATTGTCATTTTCTATTAAACAAATGTGTTATATTTCCTGCTGCAATTGATTCGAGTTTTACCTATTATTACACTGATTTCGGATACTCATATATCGCGTATCACATCAGTAAATGGTACAAACAGTACGATCAATTGAAATTCAGTGCAATATTTATCAATTCGATCATTTTTTCAGAAAATAAGTTTGAGTATAAAAAGTTAGGTCATCTTATTGGATTGCAGGCATTTATTGCGATACATTAATTTCGTAAGTTTGTTTTTTTTTAAATAATTTTCTTTTTAATAGTCAACAACGACTTTATCCTATTTCAAGGAGAATTATTTGCTTGACTAATTCCACCTATTAGACGATCAAACCTTGAACGTCGTACATGTCGTGCAATAATTAGTCAGAATGTTTGTGATAATTAAACGCAAGAGGAACGCGCTGAACAAAATGAATGGATACGTGCCCATATTGCACAAGTTCGCGTTGCACAATCACCACATCACATTGTCGAAGGAGGAACTCATCACCAAAGTGTTCCCCGGCATTATAAATATCTCGATTGGATTAGTGAACTGGCGATAACAGCAGCTAAGAGTAAGGACGTCGATAGCTTGAATTTAGTTATTCAAAGTCAAATCGCTGGAAAACTGTATTCGTACAAATCTATTGACAGAGTGACCGACGAGGATGAAGCGACAAACTATCCGAAGGAATTTTTGAACTCGCTTGATTGCCAGGAACTCCGCCGCATAATTTACAGCTGAAGGTAGGATCGATCATACCCATGTCGCGGAATCTGAATCATCCGAAATTGTGCAATGGTACGCAATTGTCCATCAAGAAACTGATGAACAATGTGATTCAAGCGACGATCATCAAGGACAAATTCAAAGGAGAGGAAGTCCTTATCCCATGAATTTCGATAACTCCAACTGATTTTCCATGCCAATTCAAGAGGATTCAGTTCCCCATTCGATTAGCTTTTGCGATGACAATCAATAAATCGCAAGGCCAATCGTTGGAAGTCTGTGGGATTAATCTCCCTGTTTTTCGTACGGTCAACTCTACGTTGCCAGTTCGCGTGTTGGGGACAACCGTCTTCGTTGTTTGTTTTTGCGCCGGAAAACAAATCAAAAAATATTGTTCATCATAATGCTCTCTACTGATTTCGATTCCATTCAAATAAATCACATTGAAATTTGAGCTATCTGTTTTTTATTATTACTCGAGAGTTTACTTGAAGGCGTTAAATTGTGGCGAGTCGAAGTTCGCCGGGTCCGCTAGTACATACATATATATAAAATGTGTTGTTCACACCTTAATTCAAAAATTTGAAAACATAATCCATATATTCTTAAGTTCATATCTCTTATTCAGTTGCATTTAATTTGGCACAACATAAGAGCTTGATAAACTAAGGTTTGAAAAAGAAAATGAACAACATCGTCACGACCATTCTGGTGCCGCCCATATAAATCCTTCCTGCGTAATTTGTAATTATCGTGCTGCAGTTATCTAGATTATTTCTGTTGATTTCACTGATAATTTGACGTTAAACTTAAGAAAAGTCGACTAAGGATCTACACGCTCTCTGATCTCTCTCACACAAATTACAGATTTAACATATATGTTCTAACTTTCACGTCTTTCAAGTACTTGTACTAAACTGAATCCAATTTTCCTCACATCATGCTTTTCATGAAGTAAGTTTTGAAAATGAAAACAATGGGCCCCGCTCCATATTCTCTGGCATCTGTCATACTAATTAACGGCTTTAGTTCCTAGTTTCCAATAAAATTGAATTTCAGAAAATCAGGCAATTTGTATGGGAGGTACCAGAAACAGTGCCGAAATGCCGCTTATTATCATTTCCAGACCCTTAACGTGTGCCAAATTTGGTTCAATTTAGAACAACGAGGTGGAAGATAAGGTTTGTTTCTTTGCTTAAATTTTACACGGAATTATTTGTGCAAATAATGGACAAATATTCAGATCGCTCCATACTACATATGAGCATTTACAGGGCAAAAATTTAATTTTGGAAGATTGGACAATTTGTATGGGAGATGCTTGAAAAGTAGGATGTAGCCCATTTAGTATCCCCTATCTTTCCAAATATTTGGCTATGCCAAATTTTAGAAAGTTTCATAAATATTTGCGACAGTTATTGTGTCAATTGGCCCGTTACCCAGACATATTGATGTCACCCAATCGACTTAAAAAGTCATGAAACACATTTGATTAAAATATATATTTATTTATTCCTTCGGTAGGTACAAATTTCATCGTACCAATTCAGGCCAATGCCATTCAAATACTTTTATCAGACTGAAACTAAAAAGTGAATAGGTGAGTTTTCTTAAAAATTAAAAAAGAAAATTTTCCAAATTTCAATAAGTGTACGTGAAAAACGTGAAATTGTTTATAATTGATTCTCGTACGAGTTTTCTGAAATTTTGTAGTCATACCCTTTTAATTGAAGGCAATTATTCTTGTTCTTCTTACAAAAGCCGCCAGACAGAAGTTAGGTTAGGCTAGGTTAGTGTGGCAGTCTGAATAGACAGACTCATAGTCCACTATGATGCCACGAAAACTACAGATATGGATGTCCCTGGTTTCCTCCATTGAACCACCTCTTAGGTCAGACAATATCTATACCGTCCAAATCGTCTAGGTCTCTAAGCAAATAAGAGTCTAGTGATGATCCCTATCTGTTCACCAGAGCGATGCAATTGCAGAGAAGGTGCTCTATGAACTCTTCCTCCTTTTTATACCTACACCTAGTGCAGAAGCCACTAGTCGCAACCGTCAACCTCACTGGATGTCTTCCAATCAGACAGTGTGTCGTCATGACGGATACAAGTAATAAGACGCCGGATCTTGATAGCGAAAGCAGTGTGTGTGAACGCTTCAGATCTAGTCAAGACCACATCTGTCTGGCTTGATTACAGCCTCGGACAGTCGGACAGTCACCATTTGCTGCTAAATGTGCTCTATCTCGCAGTAGGAGTTTGCAAGTGACTGGAGGCATGCCCACGGACTACAACCCGGCTGGAGTCTGTAAGGTTGTCCCCAGTTTTGCCAGCATGTGTGCTCCGCAGTTCGCTGGTACGTCCCCGTGGTTCGGCACCCACATGAGGTGAATTTTGAAATGCTGAACCATCTCGGTAAGAGATATGCGGCATTTTAGGTCTAATATTGAGTTCAAGAAAACAGAATCCGAGGAATGAATATGACGAAAGTTGCGTTAATGACAAATATGTTATTGCCATTGTCTTTGGTATTGACTACCACTGCCGAAATTCTCAAATGATATTAGTATTTTTTATACTTCTATGTGAACCCCTACCATACCAATGATGTATGCCTTCCTTTACTACAATATCGAATGTTCTAACTGAATAAATAAATATGTACGAGTATGTATATAACAAGAATGTATCACCAGACACTCAATAATATGCTCTAATAAATGATTCCCTCATAACTTTAGCAAGCTAAATATGGTGTCAAGAACTATCCACTGGAATGTTTTTGCTTCGAACTTCCAAAAATTTTGTTAAAAAACATTGCCAGACAATCATTACTTTGTCTTCCCTAAAAGATAGATTCTATTAAACTTATATATTTATCGAAAGTAATTTTTTTTTTGGTCACTTTGACATGGACTTGAAGTTGGCTTAAGTGCAACATAAATAATGTAAAAAACACATACTTTTGTTCGACATTGGGAAGCATCTGGAACAATGTCCACATCAGTAAAAGTGAATCTTAATTTACAGCGGTCCAGTGCGTTCGTTGTTACTTTAGACGTATGCAATAAGTGTCCAACCTTAATATATCCTAAGTGTTGTTGTTTGTTCAATGTGCTTTCAGACACAATTTGGCTTTTGAGCGACTCAAATGCTTCCTCACATAAATGTGCTAAACCACGAAAGGGTGCTTAATTATGAACGACAAAACGTTTAGATTTTTAATGATAACTAGAGTTTCAAAACGCAAGAGTAATGTCTATAGCATAGACATTTCTGTCAAGCGAATTGACTTACATTTACCGTCACCCAAAGTTCGAAATTAAAGCACAATAAACCAAACAAAATTGTAACTTTTTAAAGTCCACCGTTTGGGAATTCGCTAAATCAGTCAATTTGTTTGAGTTATCTATAGGCATTCGCAGTACTGCGAGGGCGATCCCAAAACTAGCCGATCTGACGTATAGATGATGCTAATATTTTTATTTTGGTGAACATGGTGAAATTTTTGAAGTTTCAAAGCACCACGTTGTTTAGAACTTTTTATTTGAGTCATAAAAATTAAGCGATCTCAATGAATTTGTAAACATGGACAAAATTGGTCGCCGGTATAAAATTCTAAATTTCCATTTGAAAGGTCTCAATTCAACCAATATTAAAGCCAAGCCAATTTCCACTCTGGGGGAGTCTGTTCGTTCGTTGACGACTGTAAAATATTGGGTAGCAGAGTTTGAACGAAATTACACAAGCTGCTAAGATGAACACTGTAGTGGACGAACAATTGAAGCATCCATGCCAGACGCGCTTAAGGAAATCCACAAAATGTTATTGGATGATCGTCGGCGTCGTGAGCTAGCTGAAATGATAGACATTGCAAATTTCAAAAAGCGCTATACATCTTATATAGATCGAAGATTTGAAGACGAGAAAGCCGTGAGCCAGATGGGTGCCGCGCTTGATTTCAACAGAGCAAAAATAGCATCGTGAAAATGTTTCAGTAGAGCCGAATTTTAGCATCCATTTATAATCATGGATGAGACACTTGAGACAAAGGAATAGTCAAAGCGAAGGACTGGAATGGGAGAATCGTGTTTCAAGAAGGCGAAGATATGGCGTCTGTTTTGTTTTGGGACAAGCGTGGAGTATTTTTATTGATTATCTTCAAAAAGGAAAAAGCATCAGCAATGAATATTACGCAAATTTATTGCAGCACTTGGATGATGACATATGGAAAAAAAAGCGCATTTGGCGAAAAAGAAAGTGTTTTTTCATCAAGACAATGTTCCAATCTCCAGGTCTCGGGTTCGTGCCTTTTCATCTGTATCTTTTTGATCTCTCGGGAGATACGGGCAGTCATTGGTATTTTATGGTTGCCGTTCACCGTCGCCGAACGGAAGGGGATTTGGAGTTTTGCCCATCTCCCACTGGTGAGAATACTGGATCCTTGCAATGTAGTATCGACTGGTTCATCTACCTGGGGTCTCCGCACTTGCAGGTAGTTAAAAATTTCCAGTCTGAACTCTTTTGCAACAGGGCGACCAATCTCGTGAAGAATGATGTACATATATAAATCATAATTTGGTAGTAGCTTGGCGTTTGCTTTGCTACGCAGTTAGGCCGCATGCTTCCCGTGAGTTTGGTCGGTAGCATGGCGAGACCCCGGGACTGAATTTTTGCCTGACCATTTGGTGTAGGACTCCTGGTGGGAGCTTCACCTGGGTTGCGGTTGATACTAAAATCGGTGGTAGAGATTTTGTGCTCGAAAGTGGAGTTGCATCAACCGGATGCTAAAGACTCATAGAGTAGCAGAGGTGGTACGATAGGCCTCACCTCCGCCAATGGGGACCATGTTCCATAGTAGCATAATCAATTTGGTATCTTCTGGCTGGAAAAATGGGCTGACAATTGCGGTAGTACCAAAATTGTCAGCCCATTTTCCTAGATAGCCCAAGTTTTATTTGACTATCCCAAGGCAGCGTTGGCAATTGCATTATAATATGCCCAGTGAGTCGCACACCGTGGGTAAGGCCCTCACCGAGACTCACGTAAAACCTCCGTGGACTCTGCTTCAGCACGCACCAAAATTGAGTCCCTTGGACTATTTTCTCTTTATTAACTTGAAAAAATGTCTCGATAGTAAAATATTTACCAACAATGAAGACGTGAATGCTGCAGTTATGGCTATTTTAAGGAGTTGGGCGGATCTTACTATAAACGCTATTGAATATTGTTGGGAGAAGTATACCGAGCTAAAAGGAGATTGTGTTGAAAAATAAGGAAAAATTATTCCAACTTTTTTGTGTCTTCTTTATTAGGTTGGCTTTTTTGGAACCGCCCTTGAACCGTTTTGGGACCGCCCTTGGACCTTGGAAATGGCTTATAAGACCTCAATTATAAGCATATAATGGAATTGAATGAAGGACTCGAATTTGTAATTTGTATTTGTAGGTAGCAGAAAGGCTTTAATTTTTCAACATTTTACTCAGTGTTATAAAACAGTATAGTTTGCGAGGTTTAGGGATTGGGGATTAGGAGTGGAAAATCAAATTTTGATAAATCGGTCACTTTGTACGGGATGTACTGGAATGGACGCCCGTTTTTGTTTTCAGAATTTGGATTACTAAACTCTTGGTCGAGTTTGGTAGAACCAATTATAAGATATGAAATCGAGAATATGTGGGTTTTATCAGTCATTTGTATGGGATGTTCTGGGTGGTTACTTGATCGATTTTTCTCCGACGTTGTAGGTTACATAAATAAAAATCTAGGTTGCCAAGGCCTACTAAGTAGAAATTACAGAGGATTGATTGCATTTCGAAACATCGGACAAGATGTATGGGAAGTGCCAGAAAGGGTGTGGCAACGACCTCCCTCTGCCCTACTTTGGCAAACATTGAGCGTCCCCAATTTGACTAAATTTAGCATAACCAATTGGAAGATATGAAACCAAGTATACCCGTATATAGATTAAATTGGTAACTTTTGTGGTAGGTACCAGAAATCCTGGAGTTAACCGGCTATTTTTTTTTTTTTGGAAATTTCACCAAGAATTATGAAACAATGCAACGGGCAAAAATCTTGTTTACTGCAGGTTACAGGTGAGGAGTCATAGGTATATGGGAACTACAAGAAGCTATGGGTCGATATAAACCACTCGAAAGAATGAAGTTATATATCGTTTGACAGAAATGTAATGCCCAATAGAAAATACCAAACAAAGTATGAAGTATCTGCCGTCTAGATGTGTTTCACGAATTTTTTAGCCGACTGAGATATGTCCACCTGTCTGGCTGTCTACTTGGCTGGTGGACACGGTAACTTTCATAAATATTAATAACATCCAATCTGGTAACTCCTAACTGGGCCATAAGGGTGTTGGCGGTTTAAATATTCAATTAAAAAAAAAACTACGAAACATAAAAAAATATATTTGTATTTTTAAAAAGTAGAAGCATGGAAATTTTTAAGACTTAAAAATAATGTTGTCCAATTGGCTTCCCCCGGCTGCTTGACACTCTTGGAACCGAAGTCGCAAATTTTGGAAAACTCGTTGAAAAGTTGTTCTCGGTATTTTGTTACTTTCCTGAATAATGTTCCTCTTCAACTGCTCTAAATTGGTCGGATTATTCTCGTAGACTACCGATTTGAGGTAGCCCCATAGAAAATAATCGCATGGAGAGATATCGGCGCTACGTGGGGGCCATTCAATATCCCCCCTTTTCGAAATGAGTTTTCCAGGGAAAACATTTTTCAGCAGCTCTATGGATACCCTAGCCGTATGACATGTGGCCCCATCCTGTTGAAACCACATCCTCGAGGTATTGCCTTGAAGTTCTTGCAAAGCTGGCACCAAAAAGTCTGCTAACATGTTGCAATAATTGTTCGCTCTAACCGTCATCGCACGCCCTCTTTCGTCCTCAAAAAAGTAGGGTCCAATAATACCGGTTGACGTTATCCCAGCCCACACGACAAGCTTAGGGCTGTGAAGTGGACGTTCATGCAAGCGCTGGGGATTAGTCTCGGACCAGAACCGACAATTTTGCTTATTCACATGGCCATTAAGGTGAAAATTGGCCTCATCACTAAAAATCACGTTGTTGAAATTGTTGAACCGCTCTAGCATCAAATTGACAAAGTTAAGTCGGTTATTGGCATCATCGGGTTTTAATTCTTGGACTATCTGAATCTTATAAGCCTTCAAAAGCAAATCACGTTTCAAAATTCGTCGTAAAGTTGTTTTTTTGACATCCAAAGACTGACTTCTCTTACGTGTTGACTGTTGCGGATTTCGCTGAACTGAAACACGAACACGCTCCACAATGTCGGCTGATCTTGCAGAAACTGGGCGACCACGAACCGTAATTGGTACTGTTGAGCCGGTTGTTTCGAACATTCTGATCCATTTTCGTATCACATTGGCGCTTAGAACTTCACTTAAATCGTGTAAACCGTGTTCATGCCGATACAAACGTCGTGCAGTAATCACTGATTTATTGTTTTCGTAATACGCTCGGACACAAAATGCACGCTGCACTCCCGTGTACGGCTCCATGGCGAATAAATTTCGAGGAAGCGGCGCAGCGAAAAACATATCCCCCCACCACCCCGCGCCGCGCGTTTCCGGGAAATTGAAGAATTAAATGGCCAACACTCATATGGCCCACCCTGTATATATCTTTCATTAAATTGAAATATTGTCCAAAAACACCACGAAGTTAAAAATAGGTTGAGTGTATCCTATCTTGTATTACTTTTCAGAATACTACACAAAAGTTATACATTCTTGAAAAACTTATTATATTTCCGTATCGTTTAGTATGAGGTGGTATATTTTCCCACAAAAAAAAGGAAAAATTGTGTAGTATTAACAAATTTTCACTTTAGACTTTTACTTATTTTTGCATAGAATGTCAAGTTTTTTTTTATTTTTTTTTTTTTTTTTTTTTTTTTTTTTGAAAATATGTCTTTGAATATAAACTGGTCTTCAATTTGTTATTGTGGTAAATAAAGAAAAAGCTGTGAAAAATAAAAACAAACACAGCTTCTCTAGCGCTTATCTTTCAAACTCTAACAGATCACCTTCACATGTAGGTGTATAAATTTTTCAAAGATTTCTTCAAAAGAGAAAAAATTCGATTTTGTTGACAAAAATTTTTGGGGCATTCCAATTAAGAGAGAATTCTGCTAGATAATGTCGTCTGATAACTTAAACTGCTTATCAGAATCGAGCCAATCGGTTAGAGGTTGTACTCGCCAGTGCGGAATCATCCTCAAGTATTAAATGCTTAAAATTAAGTCAACCTAAGCACAAGAATGTTGTCTGTCATAGATTGACATTAGATTCATATAAAATACAAACGATACTCCATGATGTCGACGAATGTACTTATACACACACACACACACACAGAACAGCATAGATATTTTTGGAGGAAGGTTTAATCCAATACATTAGTGTAATGTCTTAATGACCTTGGGGGCACTGTGATTCATAAGTGAATTCATATTTCATATTCATTCACAGGCCGTCTGTCGGTTTGCGTTTTTTCGTTTATTGCAATTCATTTCTATCCTTTTCGCAATTCGGTCCCTTTATGTATGACTTGTATCCTTGTTTGTTCTTCAAAGGCGAAAGAAAGGGAAAAATGCATCACAAACAAACATCTGTATTGCTCGCATATATATTATTTTTCTCCATCCGATCCTCAAAGAGAATACAGTGTATTGAAGAGGTACTCGGTCGTTATACTTGCTTTATTGTTAAGTGTACATTTTAGAGAAATGAATGAACGAAAACGCCTTTCAAAGTTGAACGAAAAACCAAACGAGCGTACTATGTATAAATGTATCATCATCATCATCATCATCATCAGCAGCAGCGTTGAAAGATGAAAGTGTGAGTGTTTTATGTGTACTCATAAAGTGGGAAAACTGTCTTTTTCTAAAGACAAAATGACAATGTTCTAGGAAATGATATAAATCTCATTAAAATCTTCCACAATTATTCACAAGTCAGATAAACAAAAGCGTACGTTGATAAACGCGATATATTTGTTGTGAAAGGATTTTATTTTTATCTTTGCTACAACATTAATTAAATGATATAATTTAATGTGCACGTTAAATATACGCTGTGCAATTCATATTGCCTGCAGGTTAATATTATATGGTTTATTCCCTGTTATATAGTTGTTATCTCATTGGTACGCTGAACTATTGTAGTAAACATCGGATTTTACAAAATATTACTTCCGTGCTAGATACAGCTATTGGTGAACTTTTTCACTATTTCAAAGTCATGTTGTTTTGCACTTTGTTCACTGCTCAAAAACTTTTTTTCAATTGTGTCTCGCTGATGATGATCTCATGTAAATTTATTTTTCTGATTACCTACAACGAAGACATACTCATCCTTACGATCGCCAATATCAACCAATATAGACTTGCGTGTGCCTTCACTCAACGTACGTTTACGTTGGAGCATAAATGCGAGGGGTGGCAGACACTGTTCACTGTTCAAAAACTTTTTTTCAATTGTGTCTCCCTGATGATGATCTCATGTAAATTCATTTTTCTGATTACCTACAACGAAGGCATGCTCATCCTTACGATCGCAAATATCAACCAGAATAGACTTGCGTGTGCCTTCACTTAACGTCCGTTTACGTTGGATCATAAGTGCGAGGGGTGGCAAACAGAAAGTGCTAAATTGCTAGCTTCTTATCAGCAAATGCTCTGAATTTATGGACAATAATTACTGCATTTAGTACGAGAGATCCAGGCTTTTGAAAGGAAAGGACCTCGCTTTTGAAATACTGTCGAAGACTGGTGTGACGAATTGGAGCAGAAGCGCAGAAGATCGAAGCGCTTGCAATTATTTTCTGCGGGCAGAGTATAATAAAAAAGGATGTCTATTCCAGTCGTCACCTAAGAAGAAGTACGAAATATATGAATTAAAGTGTACATGGGTAAAGGTTAGTATTTTGTGTAATAAGTAGCAGGGAAGGGCTGGGATTATCCGGGGGATTTTTTTAATATTTTACCAAGCTTTGCAAATAATTGCTATTAGCCAAAAATTATTTTATAGAGAAAGATTTGAACATTGCTAAATCGGCTAATATGTATTTTTTTTTTTTTTTTTTTTTTTGTCAGAACTAAGTTCATTATGCAAATGATTTGTGTCGACTTTGGCTTAATTCAATACAATTCCTTGAGAAATATGATTTAATCGGTTACTTGTATGGGAGGTACCAGAATTGAGAAGGATACTAGATCGACACTTCACCGATTTTGGCAAACACTATGAAACATTACAAAGAAGGAAAATGTAGCTTACTGCAGTCTACGAAGTGGGAGTTCCAGGGAATTTTGTAAATCGGTGAATTAATAGTATGGGAACTACCAAATAAGGGATGTCAATGCCATCAATTTTTATTCTAAGACATAACCTTAACAAAGTCTTAACGAGTACTAGTTGTACAGAAGATAGAAATCTAAGAAGCTATGGGTTAAATCGGTCACTTGTATAGGAGTATGAAAGTGTATGAAGAAAGGATACACTTTTTTAGGTTTTACAAAATCGAAACGACATACCTAAAATCAATTTTTGGCATCTGCAAATTAGGAGTTAACGAAAAAAAGAAATTTCGAAACATCGTTCAATTTTTATGGAAGATACCAGAAGCGGTGTGCCAATCCTCTCCTACGACCTAGCACAATATTAGGCTGTGCCAGTTTTAAGACGTTTCAGAAAGATTTACGGCTGTCAGTCAGTCAGATGGACGAACTTGGAGCAATCGATTGAAAACATTAAGAAGCATATTTAGTTAAAAAATGCTTGACGATTTACATAATTCCATCTGGATGTTACATTTTTGGTCGTATCAAGCGCTATATGCATTCGTCCTTTCGGATGGTGGTATGAAAACCGGGGAATATAAATTTGGTTGTTTCACGCACCTGTAAATTGCCGCTCTCTGAGTATGTTAATTTTTTCTGAAGTAACATTTTATCGACTTTGAAATTGTAATGGCAATTTTGGATTACACTCAACATTAATTTGGCTAAAACTTTTTGAAAAATGTTCATCTTCGATATTTTGGTGTAGTTAACATATAACGATGAGGCAAAATGAAATAGAATTCATCACTAACCATACAATTGATACGTTACATTTTTCAAGACATTTAAAACTATTTTGGTAACTAAAGGGTGTCCCAACAAGAACGCAAGATTTAAATTGGGCGCCATTCGAAGTGTCATTGTTTGACATTTGAACAATTGTTATTGTTTGATAGTAGAAGGTACGAGGTTAGTAAAAACGGAGCGCTACACGAATGAACAACGCATTCTCATTGTGAAATTGTTGTACCAAAATGGTGAAAGTTTTGCGGCTACAGTTCGCAAATTGCGATCAATTTGGGGTCACAGCAATGCTCCAAAAGAGTCAACTGTAAAGAGATTAATGGATAAATTTGCCAAAACTGGTTCTGTTAGTGATGTAAAGACATCAACGCGCCTTCGATCAGGTCGATCGACAGAAAATGTCGCAGCTGTACGTGATGATGTCGCTCAAACTCAATCCACCTCAATTCGACACCGAGCTCTGCAAATTGGTGTCTCCAAATCCACTATGCAGCGAATTTTGACGAAAGATTTACATCTTCATGCATACAAAGTTCAATTGACTCAGGAACTGAAGCCAGCTGGCCATGGACAACATGAAAATGCTGATTTTGCCGACAAAATCACCTTTAGTGACGAGGCCCATTTCCATCTTGATGGCTTCGTCAATAGGCTGAATTGTCGCGTTTGAGGTGAGGAAAATCCTCGAGTGATTCACGAGAAGCAAATGCATCCTCAACATGCCACTGTGTGGTGTGGATTTTGGTCTGTAGGAATCATTGAACCTTTTTTTTATGAAAATGAGGCATGTCAAGCGCAAACAGCCAATGGTGTTCGGTATCGTGAAATGATAACCAGTTTTTTCGTGCCTAGAATTGAAGAAATGAATGTGGAGGGCATGTGGTTTCAAGAAGACGGCGCCACATGTCATTTCGCGGTCGTGTTATTTCCCGTTTTGGAGACCAGAATTGGCTCTTAGATCGTGCGATTTAACACCATTAGACTTTTTTTTGGGGTAGAAAAGAAAAAGTCGACGACTACTCAAGTCTTTAAAGAGGAAATTGGATGCTGCATTAATGAAATACCGCAGCATTTATGCAAAACGGTGATTAAAAATTTCATTGAAAGATCGCGTGTGTGCCAGCAAAGCCGCGGCGGCCATCTGCCCGATGTGTTGTTCCATACATAACCTCATTCTATCTACTTTACGATATAATAAAGTTTCACGATTTTTTTTCAAATATCTGTGTTTTATTTAAAATTAAATCTTGCGTTCTTGTTAAGACACCCTTTATATATTCAACTGAAGAAATTTGTCATAATCATATCAATTACGGAATTGGATAGAGTTTTGCAAAAACAATTTATTGTAAAAACCAGTCACACAGGAAGAAAAAGTTAAAAACTGCAACAGCCGGTGGTTTCCAATATTAGTATTGTCTACTATTACGGTAAATAATAATGATGAAATATTTTTACAATTGTTTATACATACAAAGGCGGTCCCAAAACTAGCTGAGCTAACAAAAACGACACAAAAATTTTGCCAAAAATTGTCTTTATTTTTCAACATAATCTACTTTTAGGTCGATACACTTTTTCTAGTGACATTCAATAATAGCTTCTATATCCTGTTTATAGTAAAAACTGTCAAATTCTTTAAAATAGGCATCAATTACATGTTCCACTTCTTCGTTGTTAGCAAATCTTTTACCACCAAGCCATTTTTTGCAAGCTAGGATATGGAAAATAATCCACGAAAGCTAAATATGGCAAATAAGGGGCATGATGAAACAATTTGAAATTTAATTCATGAACTTTGGCTATCGCAGCAGTGGTCATGTGAACAAGAACATTGTTTTAACATTGTTTTCCATAACTTCCTCACCTAAACACTGCAATAAATTATCATAATATTCGCCATTAATGGTTTTTCCTTTCTGTAGAGGCCATCAATAAAAATAATCCCAAAAAAAAAAAAAACAAAAAAAAAAAACATACGCCATGACCTTGTCTGCAGATAGAACCGTCTTTGACTTCTTCGAACAGTATTCTACAATTCCAGTCCACTGCTTTGACTGTTTCTTTGTCTCATGGTGTGAAGTAGTGGACCCATGTCTTATCCATGGTTATAAATTGATGCAAAAATTCGGCTTTATTGCAGTGAAACGTCGCCAAACACTTTACTGATACATCTTCACTACGCTGTTCGTGACGTTCTATTGAAGGCAAGAGCGGCACCCATCTTGCGCACAGCTTTATCAGCTTCAAACCTCCGGCCAATATACGATGTGTAGCACTTTTTGAAATGCTTACCATTTCAGCTAGCTCACTTGATAGCTCACCGACGACCATACACACTATTTTGTGGATTTTCTTATCCATGTCTTGCGTGGACACCTCGATTGGTCGACACTATGGTGTTGTTTTGGCAGCTCATATGGCCTTGTTTGAACTCTCCTACCCAATATTTTAGAATCGTAAACAAAGGAGCAGACTCCCCCCGAATAGAATCTAGCCCAGCTTTGCCACTTTTCACCAAAATGATTTTTTAGACTACTGACACCATCAGTACTTCAGGTCGGCTAGTTTTGGGAGGGCATTTGTCTTCATTTGCCTCTCTTGAAACTACATTAGGAGTGTCTCCATGCATTTTTGAAGACGTTTGCGCACAATTTAATAGTTCTGGTGAACAATTAAAACAAATTTATTTAAATGTGAGCGCTTTCAAAAAAAAAAGTAAAAAAAATAAATAAATAAACCGGTTTACCGTTAAGAAATTTACGAGCTTCGAACAGGTTTCCTTTGATTCCTGTGAAACAAAGAGAGTTTTTAAAATTATAAAAAAACCAAATGTTTTTCATTGCTTCTGTACGTTATGTGACAGGCTTTGAAAATAAATAATTTATTCTTCGAATTAAGTTTAAGCTAGGCTTTAGAGTCGTACACGAAAGAGAAGACTTACCCAGAGTAGAAGCTATCTCGGCTTTAATATTGGTTGGATGGTTGGTTGTTCTGATGAACAATTAAAATAAATCTGAGCGCTTTAACAAAAAAAGTAGAAAAAATAAATAAATAAACCAGTTTACCGTTAAGAAATTTACGAGCTTCGAACATGTTTCCTTTGATACCTGTGAAACAAAGAGAGTTTTTAAAATTATAAAAAGACAAAATACTTTTACTTGCCTCTGTACGTTATGTGACAGGCTTTGAAAATGAATAATTTATTCTCCGAATTAAGTTTCAGCTAGGCTTTAGAGTCGTATACGAAAGAGCAGACTCGCTCGGAGTAGAACCTATCTCGGCTTTAATATTGGTTGGACTGGGGCCTTTCAAATGGAAATATTGAATTACATAACGGTGACCAATTTTTCCATGTTTACAAATTCTCTGAAATTCTTTAGTTATGATGGCTGAAATAAAAACACTAAACAACGTTGCGTCGCACAAATGTGCTCTTCCCAACACATTTTCCATGACCTTTCGCAAAATTTCCGGTGTTATGTTGTTAATTTCGTCTCGAATATTGGATTTTAATTCGTCAATAGTCCTGGGCTTATTAACATAAACTTTCCCTTTTAAATAACCCCAAAGGAAAAAGTCTGGAGCGGTTAAATCCGGGGAACGCGGAGGCCAATTAAAATTGCTTGTACGCGAAATTATTCTTTCACCAAATATGTCGCGTAAAAGAGCCAATGTGGCCCTCGCAGTGTGCGCTGTGGCTCCGTCCTGTTGGAACCATATTTGCGGATGGCTTTCCACGGCTGGCCTTACAAAATTTTCCAACATGGCCCGATATCGATCAGCATTGATGGAAATGGCAACACCTCGTTCATTTTCAAAAAAAATATGGGTCAATCTCCTTTCTGAAGAAACACCGCACCAAACAGTACACTTAACTGGGTGTAATTGTCGTTGATGAAGTACTCCCGGATTTTCCGTAGCCCATATCTTACAGTTTTGCTTGTTAACGAACCCATTTAATTGGAAATGGGCTTCGTCACTCATAACTAACTTATGAATAAAATTAGGATTCTCTTGTGCTTTTTGCTGGAAATAAATTGCATAGTCAAGTCGTTGCTGGTAATCTGTCGGTTTCAATTCTTGGACAATTTGAATTTTGTATGGAAACATTCTTATGCTATGCAAAATTCGCTGCAGCGACCCTCTTGAGATGCCAAGTTGTGCCGAACGTCTCCTGGTTGATGTTTGTGGATCCTCCTGAATACTCTCCTGTACCACTTGAATATTGTTATCCGTGTGCACCGTTCGTCGTCTGCCAGCACTAGGAAGGTTCCTTACTGCTCCTTGTTCTCGAAAATTTGCAACAAGACGGTTTATTGTTGACTGAGAGGGTGCAACCTGCACATTAAATTGACGACGGTATGCACGCTGAGTCAACACAATGGACCGTTGATTTACAAAGTAAATTTCAACGATTTGGGCACGTTGTTCAGTTGTGTATTGCTCCATTATAAATTCTCCAAGTCTTCTTTACAAAATACTAAAAAGAAAAGAAAAAAAAAATTATAATAAAAAAGTTATAAGGAATTCACACCACTTCGTTCATTCTGGGCCACCCTGTATAAGTCAAGTCGGTTAGTTTTTTTTACCGCCCTTATATAACATAGGGACACTTTTTTCCTTTTGTTTAGCCATACTATTATTATACATATTGTGGCTCTTTCATCGTGTTCATAGCTAATGTTTTAGCCTAACGTGGAATGGGAGTAATGAATTCCCAATCTTCCAAAATTATTTACTTATTAGTATGTGAAGCGAGTGTATTTACAGTGAACAACTAAATTAAAATGGCTGCACATATGAAAGGATGTTGTTTTTAAAATTGTTTCTTTATACTTTGCTATTGTTAATTCAGGGCACTTTTTATATCTCAATCCCTACAATGATTATAATTTGATATGCCTTTGTGAAACAGGATATGTTTTTGTGCACACAAAGCAACGGTTACCTGGAGCGATTCGTTCGTTGTCAAGAAAATACATTATTAATCAAGCCGAAAACAATGCGCATCTTTGATTTTGTTACACAACATATATATTAATATGAGCAACTGCGAGATAATCCCAATTTACAATAAATATTTTTTTAGTTGCCGTTTTTTTTCTAACATGATTTTTGCCACAGATGTATTCAATCTTCCTCGTCTGTGGTATTTTACAATACACCAAAAGTCTTTCGTATGATTGTATTTGTTTCAAAGGAATTATTTTACTTTAGAGAAAGATATCCTTTAGCTAAAATATCAAGTTCGCAAGCAATAAAATAAAATGAAACGATTGAAAGAAAAAAACAAAATAAAGATCAAAAGAAAGTAAATTAGACGGTAACAAAATTTACAAACGGGGTTCACTTTGAAGTTTTATTGTGCTGGTCAACATATTTTTTAAAATAAAAAATTCTTCTAACGCGTATAAGATGACAAACCTCGTTATGGAAAAAATAAGGAACAAACGAAGCAACAACTGCAAAAGACAAAGGTAAAATTATCCTCAGGATATGAAATCAAACTGCGAAGAGTTATATTTAACCATTGGTTGGGCACCACTGCTCACAAAATGCGTTTGGATACGCAGTGTCTTGTAAATACAAATAATTCAAGTGGGGGATCTTTGCAAGACTGTTAAAGAATAATAGTAATAAAAATTCTCATGAGGATAAACAAAGCATTGACGTGCATTTGTGCACAATGGGAAAGAAAGCTTAAAGTTAATTCAGGGAATCAGTTATTCATTTTCAAAGCCTGTCTCATAACCTATAGAGACAAATATAAGCAGTATGTTTTTTATAACTTTAGAAACTCTCTTTGTTTCACAGGTGTTAAGAAAACATGTCCGATGCTCGTAAATTTCTTATAGGTAAACCGGTTTTTTTATTTTTAATTTTTTTTTTTTTTTTTTTGAAAGTGCTTATATTTATTGTTCTATTCTGTCAGTGTTAAAATAATGTATGAATTAAACTAGTCCATGGTTGATCCATGCAGTAAGAATCTAATTTTTATAAACTATTTATGACATCTGTTTTAATTCTAAGAATGCATCTTTCTGTGTTTATTTCAAAAAAGCTCCGCAATAAAATTGAATCAATACTAAATAATGTTTACTGTGAACGAATTTTCTTTTATATATGAAGTTGACTTTGGATGGTTTTCTTTAAAAATTTTGCACTACTTGCTAGATTACCATATCAGTAAACAAAAATCAAAACAATGTTGGAAAAAATCTTGAATTTGTATCTTATTTATTTACATCCTAGCTGTATTATAAATGCTCGATTGCCATGTCAATAAACAAAAATCTTTTAAATTTAAAAAAAAAAAAAAAAACTCAAAAAAAAAAATCTTGAAATTTTGTCTTGCAGATATCCTAGCCGTGTTAAGAATGCTACACTATCATATCACCAAATAAAAATCATTTAAATTTTAGAAATATCTCAAGAAAAAAAATAAAAAAATCTTGAAATTTTATCTTCGAAATCAATGCATATCTTACGCATTAGCTCTGTAAGAAAAACATGGCTCTCTTGTCCATTTACAGCGAACTCTCAAGGGCTTTTTAACACATTGCCACCACATTACATTACAAACACACACGCATTGATATCCTCTGTTAATTTAATCATGGAATCAGCCACTAGCTGGCGTTAGTAATAGATACACCGTTTTCTTTCCTGTAAATGACATTTACTCGTATATTCTGTGCTTGTGGGTGGCTCTTTCGGCTTGTAAGTCATTGTGTGTCAATGTGAAGGAACGTAATACATTTCGCTTATATCACTTTGGAAATTCTTTGAAGGTAAAGCTTTTCTCATCGTTTCTATGGATGATTGCACGGATATTGATAGTAGCCAGTAACGGCATTTTATCTTCGAACTTTTAACATTAGAGTTTTAGTGATTTGAAGGAGCAAAAGCTCGCATTTGATTGGAAGGGTTGTAAATTATTTTGATTGGTATTTTATTACAAACCGTAGACAAAATAATAATATAATTGGCATGTGGATATACAGGACAATTAAAAAAGAACGTATAAATTGAACTGCAATACAACGCGGTTGTTTAAATCATTTTCGTGAAATCTATTTAGTGGGACCTCAAATTACATATATAATACATATGGCATATCTTTGATATTATTGTAACATATTACGTATGGTATACTGATGGCTTATGTATCTATATGTACATGTATGACA
The DNA here is from genome assembly GCA_019455685.1 of Philornis downsi. Lineage (NCBI taxonomy): Eukaryota > Metazoa > Arthropoda > Insecta > Diptera > Muscidae > Philornis > Philornis downsi. Next base: position 4,676,525 of record JAHXMU010000118.1, on the reverse strand, counting down.
ATTTCTCCTATATTTATACGCATTACTCTATGTCAGAGGGTATATACAGTGTTGTGCAAAACAAAAGCAACAAAATGTACTCCAAACTATAAATACAGTTGAACGTCTATAACTCGAACTTCTATAAGTTAAAATCTTCTTTAAGTCGAAGCAAATCTAGTGTCAAGAGCGCTTATGTGGTCAATTCCCTTTAGTTTTGCTTCCATAACTTGAATTTATCCATAACTTAAATAAAAATGATGGCACAAGCTTCTGTATGTCGAATTTTTCTCGAAGAGGATGACATACCTTTAATGTTCTTAAGCAATCCTAATGAAGATCTCAACTTTGTGGAAGCGAACTATGAAGCCTGGCTAAGTTTGAATCATATAACTTCCAATGGGACTCTTCTCGATTACGTTGAAGTTGGTGATGATGTTGTTATATCAAGTTATCCTACAGATGACGATATAGTCCAACAGTGCTCTAACCATTTAATAACTCATACTGAAAGCTTATCGGATAGTGATGAGGAGGGTTCAGTGGAAGAAGTTATTAGAAAACCATCCAGAAAAACTGTGGAGGATTCCTTAAACAATTTATACTTGTATTTACAAACAAATGAAAATACAAACGATGAGCACTATAAAGCGCTAAATAAAATAGAGTTACTACATACTCACGACAAAAAAGAACCCGTTCAGCAAAAAATAACAACATATTTTAAATAAATATATCTGTGTATGTATGTACAAACAAATGTACACTATATGTATGCAATTCCATAACTCGAAATCTCCTCGAATTCTCCATAAGTCGGATTTTATTTTAGGATAATGGTGATTCGAGTTAAAGAAGTTCAACTGTATATAATTTTCATAAAAACAAAACATTTAAAACAAAGCTTGCTATTTATTTTCACAGAGGTATTATTAAGCTATAAAACCAATACATTACAACAACAACAACAACAACAATTGCGTTTAAGAGAAATATGAAAAATGTACAGCAGAGCCGGAATTCACTTGCGCAAAACAATAGCAACAAAATCAATATTTTGTTTATCCGCCCTTGTTTTTTAATAACATCTTCGCACCTTTTTGGCATCGAGGCAACTAATGAATAAAAACAATCCTCCGGAAAGTTTTCCCACTCAGTTTTCAACTTGTTGAATAGCTCCTCTTTGTTGGAAAACCAATGTCCTGCCACTCTTCTTTTAAGGATGCCAAAAAGGTTTTCAATAGGATTCAAATCAGGTGATTGTGCCGGCCAATCAAGAGTTTGAATCCTATTGTTTGTTAGCCACTCTTTTGCCACTTTCGATGTGTGTCTCGGATCGTTATCATGTTAAAACACCCATAAAACACCTACACCATGTTGAAAACTTCAACTCGGACAAACCGTGGAATTGTTAAGATGATAAAGAATTGAACTGAGAATCAGAAATTTTGCCAAAAAAAAAAAATACTCATTGTCGTTGACAGATCAGGTTTTTAAAATTACCAAATGTTTTTGGTGGAAAACACGCAATGACTTAATCCATCATTAACAAAGACTGGATTTTTCACGACTATTTCAATAATTATACCAAGAATTCGATAACAAATTGTAACAAACTGAGATAATCTATAAACAATGGAAGTCATTGGCCCAATTCATTCAATATTTTAAAGTTGTTTGGTTACAGTTCGGCCTATCGTTTACTTCCGGTTGATGTCGGTAGAGTAGAGTTCGTTTTTATTAAGAGAAAAACTTCGTCATTTGCTTGTTTTCCAAAAGCAATTCTGGTCGTTTGCAGACTCAATACCGTTTCAATAATAATAATAGTGAATATAGCCAATTTTATTGAGCAATATTTAAAACTTATTTTGTCCTCCGATATGACAGCGAACTTTATATATTGCGGCAGGGAGAAGAGTCTGTATTGCTGGATTACTTCGGAATTTTTCCAACTTTTTTCCATATATTCGACATCTAAAAACAATGTAAGGTGATGGTTGATAGATGCTGAAAATAATCATTTTTGATTTTATACAATATTCAGGGTGTCCGTCGGGAAGGTATACTGTTTTATTTTGCCGCCAATTTGGTAAACATTAGTCTTGACAGATCATATTTGGCAGTCGTGAAGTAGAGACGTGGCGAATTTATTATGCAAAAATATTCGACAAACTAACGTGTTTTAATCGTTAAAACATTTTATCAAAATCAATCATCGATTACTATGACGATGAGAAAGTTACGTGAAATTTTTGGAAGAAACAACGTGCCAACACTATCATTCATTCACTATTTATCGTGCAGTGAATGAATTCAAAGAAAGAGGGTCTGTAGTTGATAGGGCCAAGCATGGACCACAACGTACTGCAAGATCGGCTGAAAACATTACTGCTACTCAAGAAAGGGTTCAAAACAATCCATCAATCTCAATTCGACGCTGTGCTCAGGAGCTTGGTCTTCAAAGAACAACTTTGGGCACAATTTTGTACAAGGATTTGCATTTGTTTCCATTTAAGATTCAGTTGACACAAGATCTTCTTCTATAATGCCATTTACGGTTCCATACATATGCCAATAGGATGTTACAGCTCGTCCAGTAGCTATTACACTCTCACAGCCGCCTTTTAACTGAGCCGGGCAAAGGTTATCTGGAATTCCCTCACATTCTTCCTCAGCTTTATCTTCGCCAGATATATGTCCACCTGCAGGAAGTTTAATGTAAATGGCAGTTGGTAAATCGGTAACCTCACCATCATCTTCAGCTTCATCAAGCTCTTAAATATAATCCAGCATTTGTTGTAATGTTAAACCCCTAAGAGGCCGAAAAATGTTCATAATGACAACAAAACATTAACAACTTTACATGAAAATCGTAAGACATCACAAAAATTCATATGAAATGTGAAAAATTAAAACTGTACCTTAGACTACCCACGATTACCATTTGGTAATGCCTTAAAATAAATATAAAAAATAATACAAGGAAATAAAATTTTTTAATAAATGAAATTACGTTTCATAGTTTATTTTGTTAGCTACTAACACAATTAGTTTTATTAAAATGTGTTGAAAAATTTTTACTTAAAATGAGAACTTACCGACGTGCCATGTCTTAAATCAAAAAAACGTTGACTTTTTTTTTGCGACCACAATTGAAGATGCTACAACTTCGCTAAATCAACTCAGAATGACTAAACTTACACTTGTTTATCGAGAACATATATTTTACATTAGCTTAAATACAGGGTGGCGCAATAGAATGTGCATATTGCATCATCTTTTTTTGCGGGGTAGAACCGGCGTCGGCGGGGCGGGGGCGCCTACATTGTTGGATTGGCGGGCTCATGGAGTTTTAGTCGCTATGAATCACTTTGACGGGAAGCGTCGCGCATTTTGCGTGCGCGCATTTTACGAGAACTCTCGTTCATATATTGCTACTAGGCGACTATATTATGCTGAATATGGAGTACGGCGAATTAGTGAAGCTCCGGGTGTTAATTTAATTAAAATATGGGTAAAGCGTTTTGAAGAGACCGGTTCAACATTTAAACCACAAGTAAATGGTCGCCCAAGAACATCTAGGACCGAAGACAATGTTGAGAGAGTTATAGAGTCAGTACGAGGAAATCCACGAATGTCGACTCGCAAGAGATCGTCTGTCTTACAATTATCGCGACGAAGTTTGCAACGAATTTTAACATTGGATCTCAAACTGCATCCATATAAGCTGCAATTAACACAAGAATTGAAAGAGTCTGACTTCATAGCAAGGCTCGCATTTGCTAATGAAATGCTTAATCGATTTTCCAATTTCGACAATATCCTTTTCTCTGACGAGGCTCATTTTCTTATGAATGGGTTCGTAAACCGTCAAAATTGTCGTTACTGGAACAGTGAAAATCCCAAAATCAAAGACCAGAAACCATTGCATAGTCCTAAAGTGACAGTATGGGCAACAATCTCTGGCAGAGGAATAATTGGTAATTTTTTCTTCGAAAATGCGCGGGGCCAAAACGTCACGGTTAATACGGAACGCTATGTTGAGATGTTAGACGGATTTTTGGCTCCAGAAATTAAAAGTTCAAGATGGAGCTACCTGTCACACATCAAATGACTCCATGGCGGTGGTGAAGCAGATGTTCCCTGGCAGACTGATTTGGAAAAGACGTGATATGGCTCCCACGTAGTCCAGACTTGACGCCTCTTGACTTTTTTTTTGTGGGGGTACCTCAAACACAAAGTCTACAGTAATAATCCAAGAAACATCGTTCAGCTCAAGGAGAATATCCGTGGTGATATGGCAGCCATTACACCAGTATTACTGGGGAAAGTTTTCAATAATTTTCGTTTGCGGTTAGAGGAGTGCCGTCGTAGAGAGGGTCACCATTTAGATGATGTTATTTTTAAAAAAACCATACCTTTTATATTTACTTTTTAATCTATTATTTAAATATGTACGTTCTATTGCGTCACCTGGTATTTTTCATTTAATTCTGTGATTCCCCTTTTTGTTAATAGGTAGAAATGTAACGACTTACTCTGCGTTTCCATATGGTAACCGTGGGTTATTTTGGGTTAATGGGACTGAAAATTCAGTCAATTTGCATGGGAAGTAACCCATTTTTCCTCTCATAATTAACCTTATCAAGCACATTATATGTATGCATGAAATTTGAATTGAACTGAATTCAGTGCCACTGCTTGAAAGCTATGAAGATGGACTAAATCGGTCATTTCGGCGGGAAGCATCAGAAGCATGTGGTTATTTGATAGATTTTTAACAAATTTTACCAGATGAAATACGTCAATAAAACAATTAAATATTCATTTTGTTTCAGTCTACGAATTAGGAGTTACAGGCGAAAACTCGAATTTTGGAACATCAATCAATATTGCCACGGTGCAGTCCAATTTCACTCTGAGACCCCACTTTGCAAATGCCTAATGCGTATCTAATTGTTGTTGAATAGAGGATGTGGTTCTATGATCATATGGTTTAAATTGGTTAATGGCCGACGCTTTTCAAATTCTGCCAACCATTATAAACTGCAGTCTACGAATGAGGAGTTTTAGGGAACAGAAGGGGTGAGTCGATGCAGCTCTCCCCTACTACTATCTGGTAAAATGTAGGCTATGCCAATTTTTGTAAAGTTTCGTAAATATCGGTGATAGTTATCGTCTCTACCAGACAACCAGAAACACGGTCGCCGCTCAGTCGACATAAAAAGCCTTGAAACACATAAGTTTGAAAGGTATTTGGTATTTTGTTGTTACATCAAATCATATACATACATACATCATTGTACCAGATGACATGTAAGTCCATTCCTTCGGAAGAAGTTATAAAATTAAGTCGAAAATATGACTTTTCCTGGTGGAGAAGGAAGAGACTTTATGGGATATCAAAAGCTGCTATTAAAATTAGTCTAATTTCAGAACTTAAGTTAGATACTACATCTTAGTGAGACTGTTTTCTTTATGTTTTCTAGACTAAAAGAACAAAAGTCTTTACTGGCCAATAGAGATGTTTAGAAAACACGATTTTGCAGAATTCAAAAAAATTATTAAGTAAACAATTACTTCACTCACTTTTTAGAATTCATCTAAACATCTAACATTGTACTTCACTCTAACTTATAGTAGATATTTAATATTCTGTAACATTATTACAGCTGTAGTACCCAATCCTACAAAAAGCAATATTCCATTAGTACTCGCACATGTATTAACTTTTGGAATATTTTTGTATGTTTGATAAATTATTTATTGAGTAAGCAGACCTAAAGGTTTTTCTATCGTCAAACACAAAAGAGATGCAAACATTTTTAAGGGTTTATTTAAAAATATTTTTGCTTCATAATTTTATGCGATGTAACTAAGTCAAGTTATGCGGAATATTTCCAATTCAATTGATTTTTAAATAATTCCCTCAAGAATTTCAACAAGTATTTATTTCATACCGTCAGAGTAAGCTTTTCACTACAATCGAACATAGCAATAAAACCACCATCATCATCATCATTCGATATGAACATGTCTGAAGCCCACATCCTAAGTTTAGTTCTTATATTTTTTTAGCATTTCTAGAAATGGAGAAAACGTCCTTTGACGATAAGCAATTTTAAAATATTTATGACTAAAAGGCATAAAATGCCTAAAAAATATGAAATATTCTTGAAGCTCACAGTAAAGTGCTCGTAAGTGCCTGGTTGTGTGAAGCAGCTTGATTATTTACATTTTATGTTATTTTGTATTAAAAGTTATTTAAAATATTTGCTGCAACATAAGTGAAATATCAACTAAATAATAATGCTAAAATTTCTTTGAAATCAAATTGATAAATTCTCTTCCAAGGCAATATTCCGGCGGGCATTACCTAAAAAATGCATTTGCATCCAACACAAATTTCTCAAAAATATGCTAGTTATGCCAAAATCAGTGAAGATTGAATAAAGAGGGACAGAGGAGTGAATAATGGATGTGGCTGGAAATTAATTGTATAATAGTGCCATTATTTCACTATAAATTTTATTCGAATAATGGCCTCAAGTTGAATGGACATGTTTGATTAATGGTACACAATTGGATTGAATATAATCTTCTCATCTCCTTAGGATCGTTGACATGTTCAAAGATAATTGAATGTTTCAATTATTCAGGGATTTCTCTACAATTCTTGGTAAATGAAAATGTCAAGGAGGGTTTCGCTTTTCACTGCTAATACAGGGTGACGCAATAGAACGTGCATATTGCATCATCTTTTCTTGCGGGGTAGAAAAGGCGCGGACGGGGGGGCGCCTACATCGTTGGGTTGGCGGGCTCATTGAGTTTTAGTCGCTATGAATCACTTCGATGGGAAGCGTCGCGCATTTTGTGTGCGCACATTTTACGAGAACTTTCGTTCATATATTGCTACTAGTCGACTGTACCTATATTGTGCTGAATATGGACTATGGCGAATTAGTGAAGCTCCGAGTGCTAATTTAATTAAAATATGGGTAAAGCGTTTTGAAGAGACCGGTTCAACATTTAAACCACAAACAAATGGTCGCCGAAGAACATCTAGGACGGAAGACAATGTTGAGAGAGTTATGAAGTCAGTACGAGGAAATCCACAAATGTCGACTCGCAAGAGATCGTCTGTCTTACAATTATCGCGACGAACTGCATCCATATAAGCTGCAATTAACACAAGAATTGAAAGAGTCTGACTTCATAGCAAGGCTCGCATTTGCTAATGAAATGTTTAATCGATTTTCCAATTTTGACTATATCCTTTTCTCTGACGAGACTCATTTCCTTATGAATGGGTTCGTAAACCGTCAAAATTGTCGTTACTGGAATAGTGAAAATCCCAAAATCAAACACCAGAAACCATTGTATAGTCCTAAAGTGACAGTATGGGCAGCAATCCCTGGCTTAGGAATAATTGGTTTTTTTTTCGAAAATGCGCAGGGCTAAACCGTCACGTTTAATACGGAACGCTATGTTGAGATGTTGGACGGCTTTTTGGCTCCAGAAATTGAAAGTTCAAGAACAGTGAATTCCAGAACTTGGTTCCAACAAGATGGAGCTACCTGTCACACATCAAATGACTCCATGGCGGTGGTGAAGCAGATGATCCCTGGCAGACTGATTTCGAAAAGAGGTGATATCCCATGGCCCCCACGTAGTCCAGACTTGACGCCTCTTGACTTTTTTTTGTGGGGGGTACCTCAAACACAAAGTCTACAGTAATAATCCAAGAAACATCGTTCAGCTCAAGGAAAATATCCGTGGTGAAATGGCAGCCATTACACCAGTATTACTGAAGAAAGTTTTCAACAATTTTCGTTTGCGGTTAGCATTTAAATGATGTTATTTTTAAAAAATAAGCTCCATTTATTACTCTCCAATGCCTTAGATTTATTTTAACCATACCTTTTGTATTTATTTTTTAATCTATTTTTTAAATATGCACGTTGCACCACCCTGTATTTCAATACAGACCGATGAAAAATAGTAATCAATATTGCTTAATTTCTTTCGAGTAATTTCCATAATTTGGTTAACCGGGTCCATACGAACCGAATTGCCACATACATACGTGTTAATATGTTGTTATGCGTCCGTTTGATTTGTTCTGAAGAATTCCTTGCAGCTTAACAAGTTTTTTTCTTGCTTGTGGTATATAAACAGTTTCTTGTCGATTAGATTGATTGTTTTCGGAGAATTTGTTGGGTATGTGACAATCGGAAAGAGAAGAAAAGAAAGCGGTATTAATGAACCTCTTTGTATTCTCAAACGTATGCCTGGATTCCCTAAATTCAATCTACCAATTAGCAGAACATCCTGCACCACTAGAACGGTCAGTGCATTTGGTCAACGATTTCCTCTTAGCATTTTTTCTAACTGCTGCGAAAATGTGTCGGACTTGCTCGTTTAAGAACGTTATATCGCGTTCTGGGAATAAAATTATCACTTGTTAAATTTTCACATCAGTTTATCTTCTCCAGATGTTGGCATGGTATCCCCACTTACTGTGGAAGTTAAATATTCACTTCACTACCTTTCCTTCTTAAAATATTCGTTGTCATCTGAACTGATATGGAAAAGACCCTAAAGTAACATCATTCATTACAATAAATATATATCTGTTTTATACACAGATTTACATTTGACATAAGAAAAACAGCAACGAATTGAAGAAACCAAGAACGGGAATTTCAGTCAGGGGAAATTACATATATTCGGCTTTGCCCAATGTCCTTTTGCCTTAGTGTAGAAGAGTGTTCTGCGGTACTAATGAAATTAATTCTCAATACACTAAGCATAAAGTTAACCATCTGAAGTCCTCCATTTAAACATTATCGATAGAAGATTTCTGCTAAATTGGCTAATTTGTATATGTGATACTTTAAGGGGCGTGGATACGCAGACCGTTTCCATTCGCAGAACTAAATGCCTGATGTGTGCTACATTGCCTTGAACATAGTGCTATTAAGTGAAAGTAATGAACTAAGAAATATATAGGATAAATTTTGTAATTTGTGCAAAAGTTTCAAGAGAGAACATTATTATCCCGTCAATTTTTTCGTAAATTTTGCTAAGCATTATAATGTAATAAAATTTACAAAAATGTACATAATTCCAAACTGCGAATTAGGGGTAGGTAGTAGAAGAAATAAATTGCGGCAAATCAATCACCTTGTATAGAAGGTGCCACCATGGGTGTGACGAAGTCTCCCATTTTCATTCCAGGAACTGATATTATTGTACACATGATATGTGTTAAATTTGACTGAATGAAGCTTACATTATATGGGATAAATCAGAGATTTGTATGGAAATACCAGAATGATCGCAGTTGCTTGATCAATATTTCTTAAATTTTACTAAGCATTACAAACCAATGTAAGACACAGAACTACGGGCATTTGCTGCCTATTTACTTATTTCGAAATATCGAAAAATTTATATGGAAGATATCAGAAGGGATGTAACATTATGACCGATTTTTATTCTCAGACTATAGCTAACTAAAGGCTTAAAAAATTCAAAAATTAACAGAATTCATTGTAACCGAATAAAACATACGAATTTATGAGTCAAATTGGTCATTTATATGGGAAGCAGTGCAAAGAAATATTCTAGACAAAAATATAGATTGGTACGATATACTCGTATGGCTTAGAAATTGCAGACAAAAATTGAATTTAAATTAATTAAATTCGCCAATTTGTGTAAGTAATTTAAGAAGAAGTGAGTAAATGTAAGCAATTTATAATCCTCGGTTACGATCTGACAAAATATTATACCGTACCATGCTTACTTAGGAAGATAGGAACTTAAGAATGTGTTGATAAAATTTGTCGTTTGCATAGGAGGAGGTTCCAGAAAAGCCATGGCTTTCCGATCAATTTTCTCAAGTTTTACCAAAAATTATAGAGCAAACCAACGGACAGAAATTATGGTCGATGTAGTCTCTCCCTTAACCGGGTTACAGGGAAGAAACTAAATTTCCAAAAATCGGTTTATCAGTCGGTATTTCCATTTGGTGGCGCATTTGTTGACCTTATAATGTTAGTAATCCAAGTACAGGATTATCCATTGTGCGGTTTCAAAACCGCCGGTCTGGCAAGGTTGTCATCTGTAAAATACCTATCATATGAAGTGTCATTTATTTAGTGAAAGGTTTGCCATTTAGGAATATGGATCGTTTAACCACCAAAGAAAGAGTGAAAATAGTTCAAACTTACTACAAAGTTGCCCTGAAATGCCGTTCTTAATGGTTCAGCATTTCAGGACAACCTTACGGATTCCAGCCGAGTTGGAGTCCGTGGGCATGCCTCTAGTCACTTGCAACCTCCTACTGCGAGTTAGAGCATATTTAGCAGCAAATGGTAGGTGAGCGTCTGTCCGAGGCTGCAATCAATCCAGACAGATGTGGCCTTGTCTAGATTTGGAGCGTTCGCACAACCTGCTGTCGCTATCAAGAACCGAAGTCTCATTACTTGTATCCGTCATGACGGGACATTGTTTGATTGGAAGACATGCAATAAGACATAAGGTTGCGACTGGTGACTTCTGCAGAAGCTGTAGGGATGAAGAGGGGGAAGAGTCCATAGAACACCTTCTCTGCAATTGCCCCGCTCTGGTGAACAGGCGGGGATCAGCACTGTACTCTTATTTTTGTAGGGACCTAGAAGATGTAGGCGATATGATATTGTCCGACTTAAGAGTTTCGTGAGGCGCTCAGAATGTTTTAACGGGAGAAATTAGGGATATCGATATCTCTAGTTTCCGAGGTATCGCAATGGACTATACAGTTTAAGTGAGTCTATCTATTCAGACTGCCCTAACCTACTACAAAAGTTGTGATTTAAACGTAGCCACTCTTCGTGCATTACGGAGTAATTATGGTCGTCATAATCGACCTACTGTGTAAGTAATTGTCAAGATTATAAAGAAATTTGAAGATACTGGAAGCATTACAGATGTGGTCAAGCGTGTGCATTATCGCAATGTACGAAAGTATCGCTTCTAATAGTGCAAGTGTGGTGAATAATCAGCATTTCACTTCAGACGCTATGGCCGTATGACAACCAACATTTTTTTTTCCAGCAATTAAATATTATGAACTGGACGATATACATGCTTCAAGAAGGCGTTGACACGATTCACACAACACAACCGCTTTCCAGAAAGCGTAGTTTCATATTTTGGCGACGTCAATTGACCACCAATATCATGCGATTTGAAGCCGTGAGACAATTTTTGGTAGGGCTACGATAAAAGTTCGTGTTTACGGGGATAATCCCCAAACGTTAGAGCGTTTTGAAAATAACATTCGCCAAATTATAACTGAGATACCGCCCAAAATGTGCGAAAAAGTGGTCGATAACTACCTCAGAGGGATCCACTGCTGCTATCAATCCTGAGGCGGTCATTTAAATGACATTGTATTTCGGACAATGGATTTCGGATAATGGAAAGGTTCAAGTATTATAGTAGAATGAAAGTTTACTCGAAATTATAGCTTTATGCGTGTTTTATTTAACTTTGCTTTTGTAACCGAAAAATGTGTAACCCGGTATAAATAGTAACTTTTAACACAGCTCGATGCAGCTTTTGCTGGAGTTTACCAAAAGTTTGCCAAAATACATTAAATAAAATTAGACAACATAAACTATATCTGTCAATAGGGGTAAGATTTGATACAACCTCCATAAAAGCTTTGTAATCACTTTTTCTTTTTTGAAAATATAGGTGGTCTTAGTTCGAAAATCAAAAAGAACAGAAGTCAGAAACTTTGTTTTTACTATTGTAGTGTAGGAAATAACATCCGTCCCATAACACAATAAAATCAGTTATTTTGCTGTCAACAGTTTCTGTAACAAACAGTTTCATTTCTTAATTTTTAAAAGCTTCTGTTGATCAATTTCCTCAGATTAGTTGTGTTCTGAGAAATTTCTCGAATTTATTCTATTCCCGCATCTACCTTAATATCCCTTCCTATGTCCGCATTGAAGTAACTCAAGTATAAACCAAGTTTATTGAAATTTAACATCTAAGGGTGAGCACCATTCAGTTTGAGTTTTGCTGGTTCATGTGTGAGTAAATGTCCTTCCACCATTACTCAAATTGGTATAACATATGGAAATAAATGGAAACTGTGATATTGATGGGAGTTAAAATTTTTCGGAAGCCAAATTTTTCTCAGATGACACAGTTAAATATTAACATAATTTTTTCTATTTAGAAAATATTTCTTGGAACATTATGCCGAGATTTGCGCTTTTATTAAAAATTCTTTCGCTTGTGTAAACGATGTGCTGATATGTAATTACTTAAACAGGGAATATTGTTAATACGCACTTTTTGTCCTTGTTGACTTTGCTCTTTCATTACAATTGCTTAATATTGTTCGTATAGAATGACATTTAACATGTTAACATGCCACTTTAGTAATCAACATGTGACAAATGACAAGAAAATTGTACCAAAGCACAAGGCCCCCAATGTTCACCATCTATTTCACTCTCAACATGCCCACAGTGATGAAACGCGACCAGACAATCCTCAATGTGGGTTGAATCGTCTAAACAATGACTGGGTCGCAGGAATTTATTGTTTAAGCCTCAAGTGTGAGCTTTGCGAGAGTGATGAATGAAACACAATGAAACATTTACGTACTTGCCCATCACTTATCACTGACATTTTCATCGTTTTCCACATTGGATTTAGCCCCCCTCACCGTAGGATTCCGATCTTAGAATGTCACAGAAATGTTTGTAACGGATGATGTTCGTGCGGATATATTAAATGCAGTGATTCCATAAATCATTTTAGATAGTTTTCCATTGAATTGATTAAAAACACTTAATTGACCAATGGAGGAATTGTTGCCGCCCCAGAGGTTCAATTCTTTAGTACTCTGTATTACCCATAATGAGAAAGTGTATAACTTCAAACTATTCAGATCTAATAACCCAGGGACTTTGGTAATAGTAGTTCGGTGTGTTTTCTTCGCAAAGTCTGTAAAGTAAAGACCAAAACAAATAAAAGTTAACACCTGATATTATACATGTTTACACAATATTATTTTATGCTGGAAAAACCAAAAAATTTAAGCATAGATAGCTGTCGGACATATGAAATATTGGGTTTCACATTACAAGAACTCGAGTGAAATCATTAACCAGTATTAAAGTTTCAGACAGCCGAAGTGACCTTCAGATAGTTTCCCCCAACAGCCTTTTGTATTGGTACAAAAATGTGTGAAGTGGTTAAAGGCGAGCGATAAATCTTTAATTTCTTATCAATAAATATTGTGAATCAATACACAATACTGCATTTAGTAATGATTTAACGACAAATGTGAATCTAGAAGTACAGGGTGGCGCAATAGAACGTGCACATTTAAAAAATAGATTAAAAAATAAATACAAAAGGTATGGTCAAAATAAATCTAAGGCATTGTAGAGTAATAAATGGAGTTTATTTTTTAAAAATAACATCATCTAAATACGACAGCACTCCTCTAACCGCAAACGAAAATTATTGAAAACTTTCTTCAGTAACACTGATGTAATGGTTGCCATTTCACCACGGATATTCTCCTTGAGCTGGACGATGTTTCTTGGATTATTACTGTTGACTTTGTGTTTGAGGTATCCCCACAAAAAAAAGTCAAGAGGCGTCAAGTCTGGACTACGTGGGGGCCATGGGATATCACCTCTTTTCGAAATAAGTCTGCCAGGGAACATCTGCTTCACCACCGCCATGGAGTCATTTGATGTGTGACAGATAGCTCCATCTTGTTGAAACCAAGTTCTGGAATTCACTATTCTTGAACTTTCAATTTCTGCTATGAAGTCAGACTCTATCAATTCTTGTCTTAGTTGCAGCTTATATGGATGCAGTTTAAGATCCAATGTTAAAATTCGTTGCAAACTTCGTCGCGATAATTGTAATTGTGACAGACGATCTCTTGCGAGTCGACATTTGTGGATTTCCTCGTACTGACTCCATAACTCTCTCAACATTGTCTTCGGTCCTAGATGTTCTTGGGCGACCATTTGCTTGTGGTTTAAATGTTGAACCGGTGTCTTCAAAACGCTTTACCCATATTTTAATTAAATTAGCACTCGGAGCTTCACTAATTCGCCGTAGTCCATATTCAGCACAATATAGTCGCCTGGTAGCAATATATGAACGAGAGTTCTCGTAAAATGCGCGCACGAATAATACGCGACGCTTCCCGTCGAAGTGATTCATAGCGACTAAAACTCCATGAGCCCGCCAACCCAACGATGTAGGCGCCCCTCCCCTCCCGTGCCTTTTCTACCCCGCAAAAAAAGATGATGCAATATGCACGTTCTATTGCGCCACCCTGTATATTAACGTATGTAATGCCTAGAATGCTTAACTATGTATAATTCAAGTAAAAGACAGAAACTTTAAGCTGCAAGCTGAACTTTATTGGTCTGCAATTGAAGAGGAACAGAACCGTAGATGAGCCAGCAGTATGAAAAGAAACCGATCATTTACGCACAATTCGTTGCGAATAAATCTCCACACGTTATGTACAGACTGTGATTCAAGCGATTGAATGCCAGTTTATGGGAGCTCAATCAAACTTTATATTCAGGATATTTTTGATTAAATCAGTTTTGACTTAAATCAAACAGTTTACAAAAATGTATAAAAATGTTTTAATGTAGGTTCAGTAGATATTTATTTTAGGGAATTATGTGTTATTCCTTTTACTACAAAATCATAGCCTTCATGGACGTGCCACTCTCTCATAATATATGGCCGTTTTTGCAATGTGCGCCATACAAGACAGCGACCATTACTTGTTATATTGTTTTTCACAGTTTAAGCTTCTGTGTATTTGACTTATTTTTTGGGGAGTTATGAGTGCGTACATTTTTTATCATGTCCTGTTTTGAGTTTTTCCTAATCGGCTTCGTGCCATATGTTGCAAACGTATTATTTCTTGTTTATTTGGTGTTTTTGTTGCGACTAACAATATAAAAACACAGTGTGAAAAACTGTGAAGATTGTTTTTTCTTTTTTTTTTTTTTTTTTCTTCAAATACGACTGACAGTTCGAACCCATCAAAATGTTAAACTTTGGGTTTTTATTTGGTATTCTGCGTTGCGTTTCCAGTTGCAACCTCGACAATGCCATGTGCCACTATAGAATTTTTCCCAATGAGATTTCTGCGATTCCTTTTTTTATACTTTCGACTGAATTCTTCGTTAGCAGTTTTTTTCCACAATTTTCACAACAATAGTCGCGAGAAACAATGTTCTTTAAAATGCACTTGTATTCTTCTGTTTATTTGAAAATATGTTATTTTTTGTAGGAAGATTTTTTTTTTTGCCCCCCTGATAATTTAGTACATTGCGATTCCTTTATTTGACAGCAGTTGAGAGTGTTTCTGTACGTGTTTATGTTTGTTTCATACATTCTTTGCTACCGGATTATGGGTAGACACGGTTTATCTGCCATATTGGTTGCATTAGAAGGTAATATTTATGGAAAATTTAAGTACATACTAGAAAATGGTGATTCAATACAGAGGTACTTGCACTCATTATATTTTTTTTTTCAAGGAAATATTGTCG
Source organism: Philornis downsi (assembly GCA_019455685.1). Taxonomy (NCBI): domain Eukaryota; kingdom Metazoa; phylum Arthropoda; class Insecta; order Diptera; family Muscidae; genus Philornis; species Philornis downsi. The sequence continues at coordinate 4,660,929 of JAHXMU010000118.1, read as the reverse complement.
ATATTTTCTCTTAAGCATCATTCGACACTTGGTCTTTCCAAAATGTATATCTCAGGGATGATAAAAATAAATTAATTCAAATAAATTAAAAAAGGGCTCCAAATTGGGGCAAAATTTGTAAAACAAATTTTTAGAATTAACATAATTTATTTATTTCTCTACAAATTTATTTATTTTTCTCTGGCAAGATGCATATATATTTTAAGGTTTCATTTCATTTCATTTCATTGCATTTCATTCCATTTCATTCCATTTCATTCCATTTCATTACATTTCATTTCATTTCATTCCATTTAATTTCATTTCATTTCATTTCATTTCATTTCATTTCATTTCATTTCAT